>PITA01016270.1:0-47175 GCA_004023965.1 Spilogale gracilis
TCACAGCAATGGCCACAATCGCCAAACTGTGGAAAGAGCCAAGGTGCCCATCAACAGATGAATGGATAAAGAAGATGTGGTACATATATACAATGGAATACTATGCCTCCATCAGAAAGGATGAATATCCAACTTTTGTAGCAACATGGACCGGACTGGAAGAGATTATGCTGAGTGAAATAAGCCAAGAAGAGAAAGTTAAGTATCGCATGGTTTCACTTACTTGCGGTACATGAGGGGCAAACTAGAGGACAGTGGGTGAAGGAAAGCAAATGGGAACTAGGGTAATCTAGGGAGGGAAACGAAACAACAGAACCTTTGGACACAGAAACAAACTGAGGGACCTGGAGGGAGGGGGGTGGAGGGATGGGAGAGCCTGGTGGTGGATACTGGGGACACCTAAAGCGTGGAGCACTGGGTGTGGGGAATGGGGAATAAATCTTGAAATACTGGAAAAAAAAAGAAAAACTTTAGTAACAATGAAAAAAAATGTAAAAAAAATTACTATATATATATCTTTGCTTTAGCTTCATAAATTACTATATATATGTATATATATATATATACACATACCACTGTGCCATAACAAGATAAAATATGTATTTTAGAAATAGTCTTATTTTTGATTTTTCTCCCTTAGGGTCTTCCTATAGCTTCCATTTACTTGGTGAGACATTGAGTTAGTAGCACAGGATTGACAGCTTGAAAAGTAGTATTGTTGGTATTCCATCCCATGTCACTATAAAAAAACATTTAAAAAGAAAAAATGTTTGCCCTCCATGTTTTGCCTTTCAATAGCTCTTCACATGACTCTTCTTTAATGGGTATTTGCAGAATATCTCAGGAGAAAGAAGACTGTCACTCTGAATATGTCAACATCTTTTTAAAAGTTTCAAAACACAGTGGACTGTAAATTTCTCCAATAATAGTAATTTCTGTGTTTGCAGAAAGGTCAGTGGAGGGCTGTTTTTGAAAGTGGTAAGGTTATTTATAGCTCAACCACACTATTTACTTATTAGGGATCACATGAACTTGTTCACCCAATTCCATCCCACTCTCCCTAAAAATACTTGGTGTCTATGCTATATTATGATAAATAGTTTTTTAAAAAAGAACTTTATTTTTTTACTTTCACAGCAGATTTGGGGGAAGGTACAGAGATTTCCAAAATATCCCCTACTCCCACATATGCACAATTTCCCCCTATTTTCAACATCCTCCACCAAAGTGATATATTTATTACAATTGTTGACCCTACATTGACACATTGTTATCAATCAAAGTTCATATGTAGCATTTTCAGATTGTTTTCTTTAACTTAGTAGTATGCCTATTAATGTTCCTCCAGGTCTTTTCATGGCTTGATAGCTCATTTCTCTTTAACACTGAATAATTTTCCATTGTCTGGATGCACCAAGTTTATTCATCCATTCACTTGCTATAAGACATCTTGGATGCTTCCAAGTTTTGGTGATTATGAATGAAGTTGCATAAACATTTGTGTGCAGAATTTTATGTGGATGTAAATTTTCACCTCTTTTGGGTGATTACCAAAGAACATGGCTGCTCATACGATAAGAGAAAGTTAAGTGTTATAACATACTATCAAACTTTCTTCCAAAGTGGTCATGTCATTTTATATTCCCACTCCTGACAGTGTCTTTTGCAGAGCTGAAAAATTTAATTTTAATAAAGTATAACTTACTATTTTTTCATAGACCATGCATTTGGTGTGTTATCGAAAATTCACAGCCATACCTAAGGCCATTTAGATTTTCTCCCATGTTATCTTCTAGGAGTTTTATAGTTTTGTGCTTTAAATTTATGTCTGTAATCCATTTGGGGGAAATTTTCATGAAGAGTGTTAGGTTCATGTCTATTTTCATTTTTTTTGCATATAGATTCCAAATTCTTTCAACACCATTTTTGAAAAGACTAACTTTTCTCCACTATATTGTTTACTCCTTTGTCAAAGAGTTATAAAAGAAATACCACAAAGTTAACTCTATTTATGTGGATCTGCTTCTGGGTTCTTTATTCTATTTTATTGATCTGGGTATTCTTTTGCCAACACCATGCTATCTTGATTACTGTAGATTTATAGTTAAGTCTTTAGGTCAGGGAGTATCAGTTCTCTAACTCTGTTCTTCAATATTATGTTGGCTATGCTAGGTCTTTTGCTTCTTCCCATAGAGCTTAGAATCAGTTTGTTTTTATCTACAAAATAACTTACTGAGATTTTCATTGGGAATGCATTGATCTATGCTAGTATTATGATAAATAGATTTTACAGGTTTCTAAGTGCTATTTCTACAATGAAGTGTGAAACAAACATGTTTAGATTTTGTTTTAGTCTAGACCTAAGGAGTACCATCTGCTGAATTGCTGCTCACCTCTCCTATCTTGTCCAGATTCAGAAGTGAAGACGTCAAACCCTGGAATAAGATCATGTGATAGTTAAGGGTCCCATAAGCCTCAAAGTCATGATGGATAGCTGGTACTTTATATTTTCATTTTTATTATTTTTTAAAGATTTTATATATTTATTCATGAGAGACAGAGAAAGAGAGAGGCAGAGGCAGAGAGAGAATCAGGCACTCCATGGAGCAGGGAGCTCGATGCAGGACTTAATCCCAGGGCCCTGGGAACATGACCTAAGATGAAGGAAGACACTTAATCTACTAAGTCACCTAGGCACCCACACTGGAATTTTTAGTGTACAATTAAGCCATTAAATTTGTCATCTTTAATAAATGTATAAAGTTTTTAAAGTATAAGTTTTTAATTACTTTGTGGTATTTTTCTTTTACAAGGCATCTTTAGACACTTCTATCTGCCTCTAAATTACAGGGGAAAAAAATCTTCCAAGTGATTCAGAAATCCTTGTTTAAGTTGCATTGTTGTTTTGCCTATTTTTAAGTTATGGTTCTTTTTCAAAATACAGACAACACATACAAAGCCTACACAGTAAAAAGTTTTGTAATTGAAACATGGAAAAAATATAATGATAATCTCACTGTTCAAGTATGTTTGCATTATTTTATTTCCCATTCTCTTCAACTTTTGTTATTAATAGAAAAATACCCACACATAGAAATTAATCTTTTTTCTTCTTCATAAATGTCATAAAATAATGAACATTTTGTAAGTGTATATTCAAGGTAGTAAACAGTATGTCAATCTAGCACTACAGTTAATTCAATATCCCCCAAACTGGATGGATTTACATTTAAGGCCGGCAGCAATTTAATAAAAATTTTATTTATTCTTTTCATAATACTTCTGGATTTTTAAGCATACTCTACCAGAACTAGAGTCTTTCAAAAATTCAGTTACTATCATTTATATTCCAGATTCATAACTTTTTTCAAGTATGTAAATTGATTTGATTAGCAAACGCTCCCATTTAGTATTTTTCAAATGACATTTTCTTTTTTCTTTTTTTTTTTTTTTAAAAGATTGTATTTATTTATTTGACAGAGAAAGAGAGATCATCACAAGTAGGCAGAGAGGCAGGCAGAGAGAGAGGAGGAAGCAGGCTCCCTGCTGAGCAGAGAGCCCAATGCGGGCCTCAATCCCAGACCCTGAGATCATGACCTGAGCTGAAAGCAGAGGCTTTAACCCACTGAGCCACCCAGATGCCCTCAAATGATATTTTCAATTCAGCTTAATAGATGAGTTCTCACTAAGTAGTGAGGAAGATGCACATTATTAAGTATAGAACATTGTCCTTTTTTGTATGCTTATTATATTGTGTGTAAGACAAAATACAAACACACAAATACACACGATTACAGTGAAATAATATGAGACTGCTTAGATTTGGTGAAAACAAGTAAAACAGAAACCTCATTGTTCTCTTCATCTACAGCAGTATACACTACATGTTCCTGAGATCAGAAATGGGAATTTTCTTGTCTGGAGTCAGGGATACTCTCTAAAGAAGAACCATTATTCACTGGGTTTCCAGTTGTATGGCACTGTACGCCATACTATATCCCTATGGAGAATAATGAAGGACAGAAAAAGTAATTTTGCAATATGGAGACTGGTTACTTAAGGAGCAAACTGAAGCTGGATTTAGAGACAAATGGTTGAAAATGAAGGAAAGCTGCCAGGTGCATGGAGTAAAGAACCCCCTACATGTATTGCATCACACACTCCATGCCTACTCTTCAGTGTAGGTGGTCAACAATATCTGTTGAATGAGCTAATGAGTCAGGTTTAAAATTTTCTTGATGACTAGGAAGAAAAGCTGGCACTATCAATGGGTACTGTTTACATTGAGCTGATGAAGTTTTTCTCTAAAATACATGCGACTATAGAATATGAGCATTCTCTACTCCCAGTAACATAGGTACGTGTAAATTTAAGATTCAAAGGCTATTTATCCTCAGGCTGTAGAAAGTGGACTTTTCAATTAAAAAGGTGATCTTTAAATTTACTTTTAGAGATTTTACTTATTTGAGAGAGAAAGAGAGCATGAGAGAGAGATCAGGAACAGGGGTAAGGGTAGAGGGAGAAGTACACGCCCCGCTGAGCAGGGAGCCTAATGTGGGACTAGATCCCAGGACCCTGGGATCAGGGCCTGAGCTGAAGGCAGACACTTAACAAACTAAGCCACCCAGGTGTCCTGGAAAGGTGATTTAAATGATGTTTAATTTTATGTAAATTTATGTAAAATTATGTTTAATTTAATTTAATGTTAAGTAAATAGTATTTAAATGACAAGGCTTTTTCCTAATGAAGCTACTGGGCAGGGAGGAAGGTAGGGATAAAATCAGACATGGAACCCAAATCAAGGAGGTATACTTTCTAACCTAATGCTCTCCTGAGCAAACTTTCCCAGCTCTAATTCTTTTTATCACAGCAGACTTAGACAATTTAAAGAAATTTCTAGTTTTGTTGGAAATATTTTTTCACAATCTCTAAATAAATTAACCCCCTTCAGGGTTGCTATGATATGTTATTTCTGCTATGGTCACTTTTTTTTTTTTAAGCATAAGAAGAAACTAAAAAATATGGAATCATAAGTTTACATTCATTTAGTTAAGGAAAACTGCATGAAGATTTTTTTAACAGTCTTTTTCCTTGAAGCAAATTTTTAACATACAATCTAAAATTTTTCCATATTATATCACATGGCAATTCCAAGACCACTTTAATAATCGAGATTGATAGAAAGATGTGTCATTAAAAAAGTAAAAAAAAAATTCTCATTGAAAATAACATCGACAGTAACAGTTAATAAACGAGGTTAGAATTGTGCACTACATTAACTAGCTCTATAATTTTGGACATATCACTTCCATTGTCTGAGCCTGTTTCCTGATCCATAAAACAAAGATATAGAAATAGAAATAGAAGTGATCTATAAAATCTCTTCTATCTTTCATGTTTAATTACTCCAAGAGTCTACTTAAACCAAATAATCTATCTGACTTTGGGGAAAAAGTCCCATGGCACCACTTGCAGTTTCTGTCACCCACTGCTCATTCTGAAGACTTTGAGTCTACTCCAGCAGCACACTGGCCTCTGTTAAGAGTACTTATGGCCTCCTTTCCTATTTGACAAATTGTTTCCATGCCAGCTGATACTTTTGGATACTTAAGACACTTGTGCACTTCACAGTTGTAGGGATCATCACATAGAGAGAGTGAAACTGTGAAGCACCACTCAGCTCACAAGGGGCAGGGTATCACCACACATACCTGGATTGTCAAATTACTATTTCCCATAGACTGTAAGTTGCTTGAGGACAGAGATCACGTTTTATGCCTCTTGTGATAACACAAAGCCTAGTTTCATGTTTTGTACATACTGAATGAATAAATGAAGCCTGAATTAAATGTGTTATCCTTTATGGAGCAATTAATTCCTAGTCAGGCTTAATGTGGAAAACAAACTCATATAATGTCTCTTTGAAAACAGATCTTATGAAGCTAGATTCTATGCCAGTGAATACAGGAGGAAAACACAGGTAGGAGAGAAGGGGCCAAAAAAAAAAAAAAAAAAAAAAAAAGACATGAAATCTGAAACTACGATGCTTATTTTTCTCATGATGTAATTTTTTGTTTGTTTTCCTCTTTCCTTTTTCAGGTGTTTTGAGCTAATGTACTGAAACTAGGTAAAATCTTATAATGGCCTTTTTAAAATGTAAGGGAAAAAAAAATCTTCTTTCATCCTCTTTTGTTATTGGGAAAATATTTTGAAAGCAGCAATACTCTGTAAGCCAAAATATATCTTGCAAAACTGAAATTTTAAAAGATTTAAGGAACTGATGCCCAACTTAATGATAAATTATTCAGTTTAAAATTGATGCAGACTGCTTAATTTTTAAATAACTGCCTAAATATGGAATTATAATATTGTAAGTATTTAGAGAAATATCTTTGGTTGTTGCTCTTAATAGAGTCTCTGTTTATGTGTAGTTTACTAAAATAAATCTAAGTATGTAGTTATATTTATCCATTAAAAATTTCTTGTATTAATAGCATTCACTCAAGATATTTGTATATATTCTTAGTATGTGTAAGACAGTGTTCTAGGTGCTGGTTAGTATCAGGAAAACAGCAGCCCAAATTTTCTCCCCACAGAGCACTTTCATCCTAGATGGAAGAGATCACATAAACAATATAAAAATTCTATACTTGGTTAAAAGGTATTAAGATAAAGGTATTAAAAAGAAAAAAAGGCAAAGGGGTATAGAAAAGATAGATAGGAAGGTGACATAAGTGGAGTGACATAGAAGACCTCACTGAACAGATGATATCTGAGCAACATTTTGAAGTAAGTGAGGGAGAAAGTCTTGTGGTGATTTGAGGAAGTGTTCTAGAGAGAAGGAACAGCAGGGGCAGAGCTGCAACACACAATGCCCCATGTGTTAAAGAGGCAAAGGTGGCTTATGAAAAATGAACAACTTTAAAAAAAATTAAGAATTACTGACAGAGAAAAAATCCTTCTCTTAAAATTCTCACACATGGCACAAATACAAAAGCAATAAGTCATATGTCTACTCCCAAATTTTGTATCAGAATATTTCAGGAACAGAGAACAGGTACTGTCTAATCACAACCACTAATGAAGAACCAAAGCTGGGATTATGTCCACAGAACATATATTCAAGACAAAGGCTTATAAATGAGATCAAGGATCCAGCAAGTTTTTTGCTTCAACTTTTCTCTCCCTCTATCTATACAGCATAAAATAATGTGTCTCTGCATTTACATTTGCTAGCATCAAAAAGAGCAAAATATTTAGGAACAAATTAACCAAGGAAGTGAAAGACTTGAGCACTGAAAACTATAAAATATTGAGGAAAGAAAGTAAAACAACAACAACAAATAAATAGGAGGACATCCTTTGTTCATAGATTGGAAGAATTTATATTTTTTTTAATCTCCATATTCCCCAAAGTGACGTATAGATTCAGTGTCCTCCTTATCAAAATCCCACTAGCATTTTTTTACAGAAATAGAAAAAAATTCCAATCTTCATATAGAACCATGAAAGACCTTGAATTGTTAAAGCAATTTAAACAAGAACAGGGTCAGAGGCATCATACTCCTTGATTTCAAAACATATTACAAAGCTACAGTATGGTTATAGTATACAAACAAACATAGACTAATGGAAGAAATCAAAAGCCCAGAAATAAACCTATTCATATAATGTCAGTTGATCTTTGACAGACGCCAAGAACACACAGTGGAGAAAAGAGTCTCTCAATATGGTGTTGCAAAAACAGGCCACACATACACAAAAGATTGAAATTGGATCCTTACCTCATAGCATATACAGATATAAACTCAAAATGTGTTAAAGACTTAAGCATAAAATCTGAAAGAATAAAACTCTTAGAAGAAAACTTAGTGAAAAACTACTTGACATTGGACTGGGTAATGATTTCTTGCAAATAACATCAAAAGCACAGGCAACAAAGCAAAGATAGACAAGTGTGATTATATCAAACTAAAAAGCTTCTACGAAGCAAAGCAAACAACAAAATGAAAAGGCAACCTGCAGAATGGGAGAAACTATTTGCAGACCATGTATCTCAAAAGGAATTAATATGCAAAATATATAGGGGACTCCTCAACACCATAGCAAAAAACAAATAACCCAATTAACAACTGAGAAAAGGACCTAAACAGATATTTATTTAAGGATGGCATACAAATGGCTAGTAGATACAATATCACTAATCATCATGGAAATAAAAAACAAAATCATAATGAGATATCACTTCACACCTATTAGGCTTTTTTTCAGAAAAACAAAACAAAACAAAAACAAAGGAGAGCAACTGCTGGTAAGGATGTGGAGAAAAAAGAATCCTCATACACTCTTGGTAGGAATGTAATTTGGTAGAGCCGTTATGGAAAATAATATGGAAGTTCCTCAAAAAATTAAAAATAGTTATGTTTTGATCCCAACAATATCAACTCTGGGTACATATCTAAAGAAATTAATATCTTGAAGAAGTATCTGCATCCCTGTTCAAAGCAGCATAATTTACAACAACAAGATACATAAACAAAATAAATTTCCATCAATGGATGAATGGATAAGCAAAATGTGGTATATATATATATATATATATATATATATATATATACAATGTATGTATATACATACAATGGAATATTATTAAGCCTTAAAAAAAAGGAAATCAGACCACTTGTGATAACATGGGTGGATTTGGAGGATATGATGCTAAGTGAAATAAGCCAGACAAAGAAAGACAAATGCTGCATCATCTCACTTATATATGGAATCTAAATAGTCAAACACAAAGAAGCAAAGAATAAAGGTAACAGATCTAAGAGCATAGATCTTATATTAAGTATTGTAAACACAAAAAGAAAAATAGGGGGATGGCAAGAGGAAACTTTTGAAAGTGATGGATAAGTTCATGGCATTGATAATGAGAATGCTTTTGCAAGTATATATTTATCTTCATACACATCAAGTTGTAGAAATTAAATATGTACATTTTTTTGAATGTTAATCATACATCAATAGAGTAGTTAAGATTATAATGTTTACAATTTAAATTTTAAAATCAGGGAAAATGATCTTTTCAAATTATATACTGTATTATCTGGATTATTGTTTTGCTCTGTCCTCAACTGAGTGTGTTAAATAGGAACATCTCTTAAAGGCATACATTCCTTATGGGGGGGGAAGAAAATCTTACCATCAATAGTTTCTCTCCAGCCTCTATGGCACCAACTACAGAGATGCATAAATTGCTAAGTCAAGGAGCATGTGACCATTATTGTGTGTGGACTTGCCCCCAAAGGGGCAATCAGAGTATACTCAGCCTGGTGAATATGGCACACAAATGTCCTATTTTCTCAGACCATTGCAACATTTAAATGCATTTGGCAGCCTAAGCACAGAATTTCTTTCTGAAGGAGGTTTTCTGCTGAAGGTTATGCTGTGACTTCCATTAAAACATAAATCTGTTGGCTGTTTGTTAAGCCTCTTGTACGATTAAATCAAAGCAATCATCAATGGACATGGTTCACTGGAAAAATGTAAACTGGCTTCTCCACCCCAAGAGAAAAGGATTAAGTTATGCAGGAAGTTTTGCACACATCCTCTACACACATCTCTCTTTGTAAGGGAAAGCTTTCCTGCAACACTTGTCGTTGCACCTGCCAACTCCCTCTTTTCTCCTGAAAGCACAAATCCCCATTCTACATCGAAGAATGATTAATGCCTCTCAGTGCCCAGAATGTGTTTGTAATAATTGATATTTCATCCCTGGTGCCAGGCTACAGGAATAGAGTGCTTTATGTTGAAGGCTCAGAAATGTGCTTTTATCTCTTTGGTATTTAGAGGAGGAAAACCTGCCTTCTTCTAGGTTCTTTGGCTGGCCTCATGATTAAATTGACATAAGACAGAAAACAGGAGAAAAGCAAAGTTAATTTTGTGTGTATACAAGCCTCATAAGACACAAGAGGCTCACTGACAGGTAATTGAGGTTTATATGCCATCCTAAGCAAAAGAGAAGGGGATAGGGGTCCAAGACTTCAAAGGGGAGGAAGGCAACTCATAAATAAATGTTTACCATGCCATGCAGAGAGGACTTTCTTTCATATATAAGTGTATATATATATATATATATATATATATATATATATATATATATATACTTATCTATCTATCTCTGGTAATAGCTGTCTTCAGGGTATAAGCTCTTTACCTACAATTGTTAGGAAGTTAAGTGACAGGTAAAAGCTCTTGGGTCTGTTGGGCTCTGATCATTTTCAATTTGAAAAAAATCCACATGCAAGTGTAGTAGTACATTCTGGGTTGGTCTGCCCTGAACCCCATCAGTATCCTGCACAGTTTAAATATGCCCACAACCTATGCAGGGCCAATGAAACCTAAGCACATAAGACAGACATCTCACAAACCACAGGAGCACCAGAGTCTTACATAATATATCAGAGATACAAAAACTATCTTTGGAGGAGATAAAATATAATGTAGAAATTCCTGGGGAAACAAAAAGCACCTCAGTTTTTGTAAGTCTGATCTTTATTAATAGGGATATCATGGCATGGAATTTAGACTTCAAAGCTTATCATACCTCTAAACTTCCTTATTTAGATCAAGTATTGCAATTTATTGTTATAAACTGCCTCTGCTCTTCACCCAAGCTATCTCCACTGCTGTATTTTACATCAGTATTTAATTATTAAAACAGACACCTCTTAATTTAAACAATTTTACCATGATTACCTACCCCAGTGAAGAAAAGAGAATAAACGAGAGTGGGAAAGGAAAAATAACCTTAAAAATAATTTGATGGTTGGTATATGAAAAATCAGATATCTTTCTAATACTGGGAGTTTAAGAGAGAAAAAACTGTTATCATCATATGAATCTCATCTATCATTTTATGAATGTAACTCTATTACTTAAATAATTTGTATCCATTTATTTAAACTTCTCTTGGATATTTGTGACTGTGAAATATGAATTATAAGCACTGAGAGCAAAAACTGTTATCTGTCTCTAGGTAATGCTAAAAAATGCCTAGTTGGTGATAAGTTGGTTATTGTGCATTATTTATTAGTTGGTTGATAAATCATTAGCATTTTTCTATTCCCTATACTGTTCCACCTCACTTATCTGTCTTATCCTCACACCTTCACAATGTGATATTTTTGCCAAATCAAAGAAAGGATGACCTAAGCCTGACCCTAAAATGCCATCAATTGAAAGTTAAAGTATCTGTTTTGCATCCTTTGAAGATATCTACAATTGTCATCCCTGAAGAGTGTGAAAGTACTACTGGCAAAAAAAAAATGTTTAAAAAAAAAAAGAGCAACAACAACAGGACTTATTAGGTGTTTGTTATATTCATTTCTCCCTCAATGGAGCATGGACATATTTTTATCTGACTACCACTGAGACTCTTCCAGGCTTCCCAATCTCAAGTGCTCAACTCTATACCAGGGCCAAGGTTTTTGGTGGAGCTTCTCACAAGTAAAATGATTTGAGCGTATGGAATATTTAACTTAAACACACCTGAACACCAACAATAAAATATCTGAAAAAGAAATTCTTTCATGTATAGTCAACTACTATTTGACAGGCGAGTCAAGGATACTTAATGGGGAAAGGATATTCTCTTCAATAAACAGTAATGGAAAATCAGATAGGCATATGCAAAAAAATGAGACTGAACTCCTATTTTACACCACTTACAAAAATTAATTCCAAATGCATTAATGACTTAAAAATAAGACCTGAAAATGTGAGAAACCTCTAGCATAAAACATGGGGAAAAGCTCCTGGGAATTTATTTTGGTAGTGACTGCCTGGATATGTCACAAAAAACACAAGCAACAAAAAAGCAAAAATCAATACACGTCTACATGAAACTGAAAAGCTTCTGAAAAGCAAAAGAACAATCAACACAATGAAAAGACAATCTACAAAATGCAGAAAATATTTGCAAGTGGTCTGATAATAGGTTAATACCCAAAATATATAGGCAACTCATACAACTCAACAACCACAATCCCAAACAGTTCAATCAAAAATAAGCAGAGAACTTGAATAGATATTTTTCCAAAGAAGACATACTAATGGCCAATAGGCATATGAAAATTTTTATCAACATAACTAAACATCAGGGAAATGAGGTCAAAACTGTAATGAGGTAATGCTTTCAAAATGACAATTATCTAAAAATTAAAAAATAACAAGTTTTGGCTAGGGTGTGAAGAAAAGGGCACTATTGATGGGAACATAAACTGGAACAACCATTAGGGAAAACATTATAAAGTTTCCTTAAAAAATTAAAAACAGAACTGCCATATGGTTCAGCAATCCTACTTCTGGAAATATATTTTAAAAAAGTGAAATCAGGATTTCAAAGAGATATCTGCCCTCCCATATTCATTGCAGCATTATTCACTACAGCTCACATATGGAAACAACTGACATGACCATCTACAGATAAATAGATAAAGATGTGATATGTATATTCCACTATAATAAGCCATGAAAAGGAAGGAAATCTTGTCATTTGTCATAACATGGATGGAAATTGAAGGCATTATATTAAGATAAGTCAGACAAAGACAAATACTGTATAACCTCACTTATATGTGGAATTAAAAAAAAAAAAACAAACTCACAGAAACAGAGTAGAATGGTGGTTGCCTAGGCTTGGGTGTGCATAGGGAAAACATGTTGGTCAAAGGGAGCAAACTTTCAGTTTTAAGTTGAATAAATTCTGGAAATCCATTGTACAGCATTCTATTACATACTTGAAAGTTGCTAAGAGAGCAGATCTTAAACATTTTCAACACACACACACATACACGTGATTATGTGAGATGATGGAAGTGTTAACTGAAGCTATGTTAATCATTTCACAGTATGCTACATATACTAAGTCATCACCTGTACACCTGAAACATAGACAGTGTTATATATCAATTACATCTCAATAAATCTGGAAAAAATACATAGTTAAAACCACTTTTCTTGAGTTCTGTGTTTGATATTTGTCCCTATCCAGATTCTACTCTAACTTCCTTAAATCTTAAATTTGGACTCCGGTTTTTTCTTCCAGATTACTCACCTAGGTCTGAGCCCAATTTAATTTAGTAATCTAGTCATGGATCTTATGAAATCCAATTTTTGAGTTTCAAGCCTCTACGAAAGGACATTGCCTGGTACACAATGTTGAAATGGGAAGAAGAATAGCTAGGTAAATAGAGACTGGCTGTCAGAAGAGATGAGGAGTAAGTTGCAGTTATAGAGATGATTTGAAAAATGATGGCCAAAATCTCATACAAGGAAATGTCCTCTGGAGTGGCAGAAAATGGCAATGGCAGAGTTTGAGGACAGGTATTACATAGATATTAGGACTGGTTTTATCCATCATTAATTTCAAGAATTAGATGTATAATTGTTGAAGTATTTTTTGAGAATAATACATCTCAACAATCACCTTTCTCTATTTCACACACTTGTTTGTGATTTATGGAAGGAAGAGTGATGGTGCTCACACAGATCTATAGTACCATCCACCACAGGAACTTGGCTCATGCAGATCTCAGCCAAAAGCCTGATTGTTTTCATCAATCTAGATTTTATATAATTTATATATAATATATAAATTATATAATTTATATAATGGATAAAGCTAGTATTACTTGAAATATTAGTCCTCTTACAAGTAATTTTAAATATTAATAGTATTTATTTTTTATTATTCTTAGTATAATCACTGACGTTAGCTTGGGCTTCAAAGTTCATTCATTCATTTTTTTAAAAACTCACTGAAGAAAACAAGCATTTGTTAATGGTTTATTATTTGGCAGATTTATGCAACTCATTGGTGATGTAAAAAGTGAATCAAATTCGTGAGGTTTCTTCTCTCAATATCCTAACAGTCAAATAGGGGAAACAGACTTTCATCAAATAATCTAGAAAAACTATAGTTGAAAAATTTGCTAAGTTCTATGAATACTAATAATTAACATTAGCTGAGGGCTTGTTCTGTGCCAGACATGCATGTAAATACTTTAACAGTAGTAGTTTATTTAATTCTCACCACCGCCCTATGTGGTATATCCTAGTATTATTTCCATTTTACAAGTGAAGTCACTGAGGCCACTTAGAACACAAAATACCAAGAGCAGAATGGACACTGACTATAGAAGCTTAATCTTAGAGCCTGTCTTAATATTATCACACTCTTACATCCTCCCATGTTAAAAAAAAGTATGCTATGACAATGCGTGAGTTAGCTTTCACTATATTATGCTGAAATAACAAATATACCCCCAAGTTTCTGTGGCATTTAACAACAAAGATTGATTTATTTATGCTCTTGCCAATGTCCCTTACAGGTAGCTGCAACTCTGTTCCACGTCCTTTCCTTTGTAGAATCCAGGAGAAAACAAAATTTCCTGCCTTAGCTATAAGACTAGAAACCTCTTTGTAGATGTGACATCACTTTCACTCACATGTTACTGTACAAAGCAAGCCTCATTATAAAATTGGGCATCAATGGGGAAAGAAACGTCTTCCTCCTCCAAGAAGAGATACCAGGGAAGGGTCCTACCAGGGTGAATAAAGAAAGCAGCGGATATCTGTACAACTAATGCAGCCCACAAAAAGATATGTAATATGAGAAAAATTCTTACTCTAGTCAGGGAGTCAAAGAAATCTTGAGGTACTGTCTGGTAGTGTTATAATGGATAAAATATGATTGTCTAAAAGCTGTGATCCACATAGTACAAATGGCAGGTACAAATATCATGTGATGCAAGTAAGCATGGCCTTTTAAAGAATTGAAAGAAATAAGGCTGTAAAGACAGGGGAGATTGTCCTGAGATGAGTATGTAGAAGTAAGCAATGGCAAGATTATATAGGCCCTTCTGGACTTCATTAAGATTTTGCACATTTATCTTGATAGTAGCAGACTAAAGTATTTTAAATAAGGGAATGATTTCCCCAGTGTTTTTGACTGCTTTACAAAAGAATCATTCTAGGTGAGCTTCACTAACCTAAAGATGTCCTCATCTCCCAGATCTTCCTAATACTATTGTTGTAACTGTTTAAGAAGAGAAAATAGGACTAGCTCTTCTATTAAATTACCCCTAGCAGCGTTCACTATCAGATCCATCCAAATACAGTGATTCAGAACAGAATTAGTAACTTCCCCTTTTCTCTCAGAGAACAGTTTATACCCTGTCACTGCTATGGTTCAAGTTCTCCCCAGTCACAGGAATTCTTCTGTGTTCCCCTCTTGTCCCTGAGGAGCTGAAAAGGGAGACAACAGTGACAAAGCAAGTCTGCACAGGAGGCCTTCTGCCCTTTATATAGTAAGGAGTAGGACTCAGTTGGGAACCGTAGTAGTTTAGAATAGGAAATTACTTCTAAGCAGAGCATTTGATTTGGAAAAGGTGCAGCATGTGATTCAGACGTTTTTAATAGAAATAAGTGCCACCACCCCACTGTCATGGCATCCATCATTCCATTCTGATGTGAACTCAGGTCTGCCTCAGGCATTCCATGGAGAATTGTGTCATCCCCCAAATGGTGTGCAGCCCATCCTAGCATGTCTTCCTGCTACTGGTAAGATAGGTCTGTTTTATCTGTCACTTCAACTGCCAACATTAATTTCCAGATGCTGGTCAGTAAAGAGAAAAACAAACAAACAAGAGAAAAAGCGCCCACCATATGTTTCACTACTGTAATACCTGGGAAAAGGTATCTGTCAATATTTGTATCAGCTAGAGAGAACACATTGTATTTGTTAGAATAGTGCTGGGCTCCACCACTGTGAAGCATGAAAAGTCCAAATTCCACTCTGCATTAACTGATCATAAATGCAAGTGAGCACTGCTAAATGATTATTCAGGAAACCAGCATCCTTCCATCTTGTGAGTCTGTTATCCTTGAAGTCCTCTCATTGGTCCTCTCATTCATCACTAGATAAGGAGAAAACACGGAGGAATCCTTGACACACATATTTTATGAAGCAAGTATGGAAGAGGAGCATGTGAGCTTCTGCTCACAATCCACATGCATGAGCTGAAACCCAGCCATATGGACACACTAAACTAATGAAACAGCTGGGAAATAAAGTATAGCTGTAAGTATAGGAAATAGAAGAAATGGATTTGGAAAACAGCTAAGTACTCTACCACACACATTACATCTTTACTTAATCTTTAAAAAATTTGGAAATGAAATAGGAAATTTTATGTTACATACATTTTCCCACCACCACAACAGAAAATATTGGGGGAATAGGATCTTCAGAAACAGTCAATTCCTGGTTCATTAAATTTTACTAAAAATATCCTTTGGGTGGTCTTGCTCTTACTATTGAAAGGGAGATTCAGGACACGTGGGTGGCTCAGTCATTAGGCATTTGCCTTCAGCTCAGGTCATGATCCCAGAGTCCTGGGATTGAGCCCTGCATTGGACTCCCTGCTTGGTGGGAAGCCTGCTTCTCCCTCTCTCACTCCCTCCGCTTGTGTTACTTCTTTCCTCTCTTGCTGTGTTTCTCTCTGTCAAATAAATAAATAATATCTTAAAAAAAAAGGGGGGGGGAGCTTCAATGAACTCATTTTCTTCTCTTATTTAGCATAACACAGTTTGCAATTTGGGGCATCCAGACTGAAGTTCCAGAGAATGATTTTAAAAATCACCTGAAGTCATAATAACTATAAGTGACTTTACTTTTTTTTCCCCTCAATATCTATTATTTTGTTTATTTTTCTAACAAATATCTATTGACTGTCCACTATATTCAGAAATTGTATGAGACAATGGGTACATAGAAGGAAACAAATGGATAAATCCCTAAACTGACCTTGTGGAAATTCTATTTGTTGGAGATAGAAGAATATTACACAAGGAAAAAAAGGTCAGTTTATAACCAACTATATGATATTTGTTACAAATCACATAGCTTGTCATGACAACGTAGAGCTAGAGAAATAGCTGTGGTCTGTGTAACCAACAGAAGTTAGTTGTGAGAGAGGGAAAGAGGAAAGGCATTTAGGGCACTACTGTTACAAAGACTCTAGTTGGGAAGGGGTGTAGCAATAATAGAACAATGTGACAGAGAGGGAGAGGGACAGGAGATAATAATGGGGAGTTAGGTAGGGCCAGATTAAGCATGGACATAAAAATTCTAAAGGATTTTAGACTTGCTTCTGAGCCCAGTGTAGAGTCATTGAAATTTTTGAGCAAGTTATCAGTTATAATTTGGAAAAATGACACCAGTTGATCTTTTTGTTTTCTTTCTGGTTTTTGTTTTTTTTTTTAATTTATTTAAATTCAATTTAATTAACATATAGTGTATTATTTGTTTCATATCCTTTAATCACCTCAAACTTGATCAAGCCCAAACTGACCCTACCTGACTCTGTGTTATATCCACAGATTCACCACTTACTACTAATAAACCCACTAAAAATTTTCAGCTCCCATAGCTCTAAAATCCTCATCTAGATGGTGGATAAACATTTTATTTACCTCCGAAATAATTCGAAGTCTCTTCACTGCTCTCCAGACCTCAGCATTATCAGCCTCTCTTCATCTTTCCCTGGGTTGTTCCAACAACCTCTAATTTGCCTTCCCCTTCAGTGGCTTTTTCTTGCTTTCAAGGTAAGAAAAGTCTGTGGAAGACTTAGCCATTTCTTCCTCTTGGAATCCACAGCTCTATCTGTATTCTTTTTTTTTTTTTTTAATATCACTTGAACTATTGCATCATAATAGGTTTTTTCTGTATCTAGCTATGGGCTTGGGATTTGGGCCTATGGTAAAACATTTTACTCATATTTGTGTGCCTAGTACCTCATACCACCTAGGCTTACAGTTTATGTCTAATATTTACTGAGAATGAAAAATATAGGTGAACAGATAATTAATTTTAAAATGTGGAGGGCTGTATTGATGATAGAATGGATGATATTGTGTGTACAAGCCTGATTTCAGGAAATTGGGGGTAAGTAAAAAAAGATGATGAATTTCTAAGACAGATTATATAGTCGCTTAAATTACTGTTTTTAGGGGAATAAGGAATATATATAAGCAACCGGAAATGTGAGACTTATAAAAATAGAGTGAGATCCCACATATTTTTAAAAAATGTATATATATAGTATGGGAAATACATACATGAAAATAGACTGGAGGAAAATTTACCAGAATAATACAATAATTCAGTGTTTTGATGATAATCATGAATTTCAACCAATGACTTATTTATTTATTGAATATTTGTTTATTTATTAATGAAAGACATGAAGGGGGGGGCAGAGGCTGAGGCAGAAGCAGGCTCCCTGAGGAGCAGGAAGACTGATGCGGAACTCGATCCCAGGACCCCAGGATTGTGACCTGACCCAAAGGCAGATGCTTAACTATCTGAGCCACCCAGGTGCCCCAATTGATTGATTTTATAATCTAAAAAAATAGTCAATAAATACATGTTTTCACTAGTTGTATTTTGTACCTGCCCATTTTCCCAGGATTTCTTCTCAGAAATTTGTTAACTGTTGATAGCCCTATTGAAAGGTCAGCATGCTACATAACCCTGAGCCATAGATTGCCTTTATATTGGGTAGCTAGTTACTTACTTAGAAGATAGTTCACGTGGCATTTTTGTTTTATTAGTTAGTTAATTAATTTATTTATTTAAAGGTTATTTATTTATTTAAGAGAGAGAGCATGAGAAAGGAGAGGTCAGAGAGAGAAGCAGACTCCCCACTGGGCAGGGAGCCTGATACGGGATTCGATCCTTGGACTCCAGGATGATGACCTGAGCTGAAGGTAATTGCTTAACCAACTGAGCCACCCAGGCATCCCTTGGCATTTTTGTTTTAGAGATTTATTTATTTTAGAAATCACTGTATAGAGATCTCTGTACCTCAATCCCCATGAAATATGTCTCATTATGATAAATTTCCTTTCCCTCCTTCCTTAGAGATTACTTGTTTTGCTGTTCCTTGTACCCAGAAAAATTCTAAATAAAATAAGCCTTTTCCAGTTCATATAGGCAGGATATAGAATTACTGCTCATTGAAAGATTTAATGATTTCCCCATTTCTGCTGACTTCACCTACTGTTATTAATTTCACTCATCCACATAGAACTTGAGCCCATCACTACAGCATTTAGAATATTTGACTTTGCAATAAAACCATTTCTATACCATAATCTTCAATAGAGGGCAAGATCCATGTCTTTGTTTCCTGTATTTTATTTATTCATTTTATTTATTCCATTCACAAAGATTTATTGACTGCCTATTTTTTTCAAGGACCTAGCACTGTATGAGGCTCTGGGGATAAACTAGTAAACAAGGCAAACATTTCTGATATTGTGGACTTACAGTACAGTGCAAGGAACTACATTCTACATTTATTCACACTGAATAAATACTAAGTTAAACATTACTTTTTTAATTTTAATTTAATTCAATATATCATTGGTTTCAGAGGTAGAGTTCTAAGTGATTCATCAATTGTATATAACACCCAGTGCTAATTACATCACCTGCATTCCTTAATGCCCATCACCCAATTACTCCATCTCCTCAGCCCCCCGTCCCCTACAGCAAACCTCAGTCTGTTTCCTATGATTAAGAGTCTTATGGTTTGTCTCCCTCTATGATTTTGTCTTATTTTGTTTTCTCATCCATTTCCCTACATTCCTCTGTTTTACTTCTTAAATCCCATGAGTGAAAACATATAATTATCTTCCTCTGATTGACTTTTTCACTTAGCATAATACCATCTAGTTCCATGCACATCATTGCAAATGGCAAGATTTCATTCGTTTTTATGACTGAGTAATATTCTACTATATATATGTACCACATCTTCTTTATCCATTCATCTGTTGATGGATATCTGGGCTCTTTCCATAGTTTGGCTATGGTAAACATTGCTGCTATAAACACCGGGGTGCACATACCCCTTCGGATCACTACATTTGTATCTTTGGGGTAGATACCCAGTAGTACAATTGCTGGGCCATAGGGTAGCTCTATTTTCAACTTTTTGAGTAACCTCCATACTGTTTTCCACAGTGGCTGCACCAGCTTGCATTTCCATCAATGGTGTGGGAGGGTTCCCCTTTCCCCGCATCCTCGCCAACATCTGTTGTTTTCTGACTTGTTAATTTCAGCCATTCTGATTGGTGTGAGGTGGTATCTCACTATGGTTTTGATTTGTATTTTCCTGATGCTGAGTGATGTGGAGCACTTTTTCATGTGTCTGTTGGCCATTTGGATGTCTTCTTTGAGGAAACATCTATTTAGGTCTTCTTACCATTTCTTGATTAGATTATTTGTTCTCTGGGTGTTGAGTTTGATAAATTCTTTAAAGATTTTGGATACTAGCCCTTTATCTGATATGTCATTTGCAAATATCTTTTCCCATTCTGTCTTTCGGTTTTGTTGACTGATAAACACAGATAAAAAAATTCTCACCAAAATACTAGCCAATACGATCCAACAGTACATTAAAAGGATTACTCACTGCAACCAAATGGGATTTATTCCTGGGCTGCAAGGTTGGTTCAAAATCGACAGATTAATCAATGTGAATAATTACCTCAAAAAAAGGAAAGGACAAGAACCATATGATACTCTCAATAGATACAGAAAAAGCATTTGACAAAGTAAAGCATCCTTTCTTGACCAAATCTCTTCACAGTATAGGGATAGAGGGTACATATCTCAATATCATAAAAGCCATCTATGAAAACCCCACAGCGAATATCATTCTCAATGGAGAAAAACTGAGAGCTTTTCCTCTAAGGTCAGGAACATGGCACAGCTGTCCACTATCACCCCTGCTATCCAACATAATATTCAGAGAACAAAAAGAAATAAAAGGCATCTGAATCAGCAAAGAAGAAATCAAACTCTCACTCTTTGCAAGTGATATAATACTGTATGTGGAAAACCCAAAAGACTCCACCCCAAAACTCATACAGGAATTCAGTTAAGTTTCAGGATATAAAATCAATGCACAAAAATCAGTTGCATTTCTATACACCAACAGCAAGACAGAATACATTAAGCAGTTAATCCCATTTAAAATTGCACCCAAAACCATAAGACCTACAAATAAACCTAACCAAAGAGGCAAAGAATCTGTACTCAGAAAACTATAAAGTACTCATGAAAGAAATTGAGGAAGACACAAATAATTGAAAAAAAATTCCATGCTCATGGGTTAGAAGAACAAATATCATGAAAATATGTATGCTACCTAAAGATATCTACACATTTAATGTAATCCCTATCAAAATACCATCAATTTTTTTCAAAGAACTGGAACAAATAGTCCTAAAATTTATATGGAACCAGAAAAGTCCCCGAATAGCCAAAGGAATGTTGAAAAAGAAAACCAAAACTGGCAGCATCTCAATTCCAGACTTTAAGCTCTATTACAAAGCTGTAATCATCAAGACAGTATGGCACAAGCACAGAAACAGACACATACATCAGTGGAACAGACTAGAGAGCCCATAAATGGACCTTTAACTCTATGGTCAACTAATCTTTGACAAAGCAGGAAAGAATGTCCAATGGAAAAAAACAACAACAATCTCTCCAACAAATAGTGTTGGGAAAATTGGAAAGCCACATGCGGAAGAATGAAACTGGAGCATTTCCTTATACCGCACAGGAAAATAGACTCAAAATGGATGAAAGACCTCAATGTGAGACAAGAATCCATCAAAATCCTTGAGGAGAACACAGGCAGCAACCTCTTCAACCTCAGCTGTAGCAACTTCTTCCTAGAAACATCACCAAAGGCAAGGGAAGCAAGGGCAAAGATGAACTATTAGGACTTCAAGATCAAAAGCTTTTGTATGTCTTCTTTGGAGAAATGTTTGTTCATGTCTTCTGTCCATTTCTTGATTGAATTATTTTTTCTATGAATGTTGAATTTTATAATTTATTTATAAATTTTGGACACTAGCCTTTTACCTGATAAGACTTTTGCAAATTTCTTTTCCCATTCTATAGGTTGTCTTTTGGTTTTATCAACTATTTCTTTTGCTCTGCAAAAGGTCGAGGTTGAAGAGGTTGCTGCCTGTGTTCTCCTCAAGGATTTTGGATACCTATTCTTCTGAAACTGTTTCAAAAAAATAGAAGTGGAAGGAAAACTTCTGAACTCATTTTATGAGGCCAGCATTACCCTGACCCCAAAACCAGAGACCCTACCAAAAAAAGGAGAATTACAGACTAATATCCCTGATGAACATGGATGCAAAAATTCTCACCAAAACTAGCCAGTAGGATCCAAAAGTACATTAAAAGGATTATTTAACATGACCACATGGAATTTATTTCTGGGCTGCAAGATTGGTTCAACATTGACAGATTAATCAATATGAATAACTACCTTAAAAAAAAGGAAAGGACAAGAACCATATGATACTCTCAATAGATAGAGAAAGCATTTGACAAAATATAGCATCCTTTCTTGATTAAAACTTTTCACAGTGTAGGGATAGAGAGTACGTACCTCCATACCATAAAAGCCATCTATGAAAAACCCACAGCAAACATCATTCTCAATGGGGAAAAACTGACAGCTTTTCCCCTAAGGTCAGGAACATGGCAAGGCTGTCCACTATCATCACTGTTATTCAACATAGTACTGGAATTCCTAGCCTCAGCAATCAGAGAACAAAAAGAAATAAATGGCATCTGAACTGGCAAAGAAGAAGTCAACCTCTCACTCTTCTCAGATGACATGATACTTTGTGGGAAACACAAAACAATCCACCTGAAAACTGCTAGAACTCATAAAGGAATTCAGTATCATGCCAGGATATAAAACCAATGCACAGAAATCAGTTTCATTTTTATACATCACCAACAAGGCAGAAGAAAGAGAAATTAATGAGTGGATCCCATTTACAATTGCACCAAAACCATAAGATACCTAGGGATAAACCTAACCAAAGAGGCAAAGCATCTGTATTCAGAAAACTACAGAATACATGAAAGAAGTTGAGAAAGACACAAAGAAATGGAAAAACTTTTGTTCACGCATTGAAAGAACAAATATTGTGAAAATGTCTATGATACCTAGAGCAATCTACACAGTCAATGCAATCCCTATCAAAATACCACCAACTTTTTTCACAGAGCTGGAACAAATAATCCCAAAATTTGTACGGGAATTTGTATAGAAAAGACCCTGAATAGCCAAAGGAACATTGAAAAAGAAAACCAAAGCTGGTAGGATCACAATTCCAGACTTCAAGCTCTATTACAAAGCTGTGATCACCAAGACAGTATGGTACTAGCACAAGAACAGACATGTAGGAGTGCCTGGGTGGCTCAGTTGTTAAAGGTCTGCCTTCGGCTCAGGTCATGATCCCGGAGTTCTGGAATCGAGTCCCACATCAGCTCCCAGCTCAGTGGGAGGCCTGCTACTCCCTCTCTCATTCACCCTGCTTGTGTTCCCTCTCTTGCTGTGTTTCTGTCAAATAAATATATAAAATCTTAAAAAAAAAAAGAATAGACATGTAGATCAATGGAACAGAATAGGGAACTCATAAATGGACTCTCAACTCTATGGTCAACTAATCTTGGATAAAACAGGAAAGAATATCCAATGGAAAAAAGTCTTTTCCACAAATGGTGTTGGGAAAATTGGACAGACACATGCAGGAGAATGACACTGGACCATTTACTTACACCATACATCATATACCAAAATGGATGACAGGCCTAAATGTGAGACTGAAATAGAAATATTAAGAATAAATTTATTTTTAATAGTATACTCTATCACTATTCCCTTAGAAAACCACACTATCATCTTGATTTCCAATAAAATCCCTGATGAATCCTTCAAGTTTTAAATGTTGGGAGCATGGCATACTGGAAAGAAGACAAAAGCCAGAGTCAGGAAATTTCGTTTTCTCTCCTGTTTCTGCCAGTAATTTATGTACTTGACCTCATATAAGCATAGAACCATCATAGGTTTGGTTTCCATCATCTGCAGAGTGAGAAGAATGAACTTAAAAATCTATTCAAAAGATTTTCCACCATTCTCTGATTTTTTTTTCTCCTAATGTACATTGACAAATGAAATGGTTTACATTGGATACTAGCTAAAGGCAAGGAAAAGGATCAAATCAATTGGTAGGTTTATGTCCAGAGATACCAGAATTGCTGTCTTGTGGTAGGTAAGGAATGATGAGAAAAAGCACAGAGAAACACCATTTGTTTCATTAACATTTATTTTCAGGTTAATGTTTTACAGTGGTCATTAAAAACTGCAAGAGAAAGTGGGATGCTTTATCTATTAATTTCTTTATTGTGTGGTAGTTTTATAATTTCATCTCTATAAGGATCCTTTATTTCATCAGGTCCAAAATGTATTCACTTTACTCAACACCAGAAAAAACAAACAATCCAATTAAAAAATGAGCAGAGGTTTACATATTTTTCTAAAGAAGGCTCACAGATGGCTAACAGATATGAAAAGATGCTAAACATCACTCTTCATCGGGTAAATACAAATCAAAACCACAATGAGATATTACCTCATACCTGTCAGAATGGCTAAAATCAAAGAAACACTAAGGATGGTGAGAATGTAGAGAAAAAGAAACCCTTGTGCGCTCTTGGTGGGAATGTAAATTGGTGAAGTCACTGTAGAAAACTGTATGTAGGTTCCTTAAAAAATTAAAAATAGAAGTACCATATGATCCAATAATTCCTTTATTGGGTATTAACCCAGGAAAAATGAAACACTAGCTCAGAAAGATATATGCACCCCTATGTTTACTGTTTACTGCAGCATTATTTGTACACACACACACACACACACACACACACACACACACACACACACACTGGAATATCACACAGCCATAAAAAGGATGAGGTAATGCCATTTGAGGCAACATGGATGGACCTAGAGGGTATTAAGCTAAGTGAAATAAATCAGACTGAGAAAGACAAATACCATATGATTCTACTCATCAATGAAATGTAAAAAAGTGAAAAAACAAACAAAAAGCATAATAAGGACAATAAAGAGAAAAACCTTGATAGTTGCCAGAGGGGAGGAGGGCTGGAGGTTTGGCAAAATGAGTGAAAGGAGGAAAGGGAGATAAAGGCCTCCAGTTGTGGAATAAGTCATGGGAATAAAAAGCAGAGTGTAAGAAAAATAGTCAGTGGTATCATAATAGCAATGTAATGGGACAGATGGTAGCTACACTTGTGGTGAGCATAGCATAATGTATAAACTTGCCAAATCACTCAGTTGTGCACCTGAAACTAATGTAACATTGTATGTCAAATATACTCAAATTAAAAATATTCAACACAATAAAGGCTATATTTTCTGACTATAAAATAATGCACTTACTTTATTTGTGAGCATTAACACCATCCTCCTTTTCCCCTGTCATTTGTCTTTTTTTCTCTTTTATTACATATCCTTGAATAGAAGAGAAAGTGGGTCTTGGGAAGGACAAAATTAACTGTTTGGCAATCAATGCAGTTGTTCAGTTACTTTCTTATGCTCTTACCCAGGACAAGTTTAGTAAGAGGAAAATTATGTTAGCAAAAATTTACATATTCCAACTGTATTTTCTCTTCCTCTGTCATTTTTCCCCACACAAATAAATGCATTTATATTTGATTAATTATCCAAATGAGGTCTGTCTATAATTCTTTGTTGGCTATTTATTGTTTTCAAAGAAATAGTCAGTGCTAATGATTTCTTACAATATAGTATTTTATAATCCTCAAATGTGGCTTACTATACTTTTCTTAGGCATCAAAAATTCCCGAGAAGTAGTTCCAGGGAAATAAGGTCTCCAATGTACAGATGACGAAGTGAACATCTTAAGATGCTAATTATTTTTCCTAATTAGCTAGCTAATTATATGGCCAGTCAGCCCAGATTTTATAATAAAATGAGACTCACTCTATATTCTGCTTCCTTTTTCCTGATCTTTCTGGTCTATGTTTTCTAAAAGCACCGTTCAATTTATTTTCTGGCAGAAAAATTATGAAATTAAAATACGTCCAGATATTTGCAAGTGTGAGTAAAATGTGCTTCAGGTGAGAAAATATAACTATTTCAGTTTACAATATTCCTGTATTCACAATTAACATTTGTTTCTCATCGTAGTGGTACTGCCTGACAAGTGAGATGCTAGGAACAAAACAGACTATCTGGACTGCAACAAAGTCCCCAGATAAAGCACAATTGTCACATGCACAGTAAGACTGATGTGACAGACACTGGGAAATGATCTGAAGTTCTTTCATGTGAGTATCTTTACAAGCTGGCTCCCAGACAGCACATGTAGGTCAGGGGAGTGCTGCACCCTGTGTCCTTGAGTATCCAGTATGGTGCCTAGCTGCCACTGATCCCACAAGATTAGTGTAAAGATCCTGTTAAGAATTTTGGTCTTATCATTATCAAGTTGACAGGCATGCGGTGAAGGAGGATATCTTCTCCTTCAGGATATTCCCCACTGATTTGGAGACACTTATATGAATGCTCATTGGGTCAAATAACAAAGAACCACTGATGTCACTGAGTCATGAATTGCTAAAGGATTTCATCCTGGGCAAACTGAGATTTGAGTCTACGGAAGGTCTTTCTGATGCAAATGAACTAGATTGACATCTCTTGGCTGTCATTGCTACTAGAATCAAATAATACAGTCAGGACTCACAAAGCAGTTATAAAATTTAAGGATATTTCTGTGTACTACTTTATTTTCTGGGCTAGTAAAAGTAGCCATCTGACTTTTGTGATAGGTAACTAAGTTTTCTGCAAGACTTTCTGTTCAATGAAAACTTCATTTACCCAGATGCCTATTCTCAGTATTGTTCAAAGCATTCTGTTTATGCTTATACCAATCACCTACTAAGACTCCTCAAAATACAGGTTCTCCATCTTTGTTTGCTTTCTTGGTTTTAATGAGTGTCAGTGGGGGTAGACTTTTAAACACCATGTTCTATGTAGAGGAAATTCTTAAATAGTAACACTATGTGCAATGCTAATTCTTTTGAAAGGTTAAAAAAAACCTCTATGTGCCTTATATAACATGATCTATTTATATTCTGTCACTAAGGAGAGTCAGCTGCATTTATGTTTGGGGTGAATAGAACAATTTATTTGTACCTTCTCACCCAACTGATCACTACCAGTTTACCCAACTCACTGATAACACTCCGGGTTAGGTCATGGGAAGTTATCAGAAGCATTAATATGTTTGGAACTGAATTATTTAGCATAAAAAATATTTAACATGAGAATTCCATGAACAGAGAAATTTAAGCGCCAGAGTTTCTGTATCTTCCAGTATCATTTAAAATATTAAGTTCTGTCAGAGGATATTATGCATGACAACAGTTACTAAGAGACTCCTGCAGTCTCATTCCCAAATTGGATGCTTTCAAAACTCCTTCAGTATTTCCAGCACCTGGTAGTGACTACTGACAGCCCATGTGAGGTTATTTTTTTTTTTTAACCAATAAGAAGCTCTTTAACTGCCTCTAAAGCAAATTATTGAATTGTGTTGTTAACAGAAAATTCAGGAAGAGGGAGAGACATATTCCAGATTGTGTAGCTTCTGAAACCAAAATCTGACTATGTTTTCCTAAGACTATTAATCATATTTCCTTCATTTATGTGTGGAAACCATCTTGATACACGAAATGCTACTATATTTACATCCCTCTCTTCTCTAGGCCTTTCAATGCTTGTATCTGCTCTTACTATTTATTTGATGTTTAGCATATTCTTTCTTCTCCTTTAAATTTCCTCATAATAGAGAACTTGTTGTATGCTGCACTGTATGGGGCACATTACATGCTATGTTTCCATAAATTATCACAACAAACCTTATACAGAAGGGAGTATTGTTATACCCATTCACGGAGGTAGAACCTGAGGTTTAGAAAGTTAAGTAACTTGCCTAAAGTGATACAGCATGTAGGTGATAGAAGATTTTAGTCCTGACTACTTGCCTTCAGCTTCCACATTTTTAAAAAAGATTTTATTTATTTGACAGAGAGAGACATCACAAGAAGGCAGAGAGGCAGGCAGAGAAAGAGGAGGAAGCAGGCTCCCCGCTGAGCAGAGTGCCCAATGTGGGCCTCAATCCCAGGACCCTGAGATCATATCCTGAGCCAAATGCAGAGGCCTAACCCACTGAGCCACCCAGGTGCCCTAGCTTCCACATTTTTACTCTCCTCCCTTCCCTCATTTTCCTTCCTCTCCCCATCCCAACATGACAGCAAAACCAAGGAGCTGGGAATCTGAGACAAGAACAAAGTGAAGCCAGTGTCTACATAACTGAGTCATTGATAGGATTGAAAATAAATTATTTTAGAATTAGACTGTATTTCCATGTTTCCTAATTTTTTTCCCTTTTCTAAATCCTATAGATAGGTGGATGCCACAACTGTATACACTGAGTAAACAGTTCTCCACCTGGCTGCTGAGACACTGGAAAACCTAGCATGCTGAAAGACACTGCAAGGCTTCCCACCTCAGTCAAACATTTACTAAATGAAGGGGCACTCTTTGCAGATGTGCTATTAAATACTTCAAGTTCCTTTTTGTGTTGTTTCACATCTCACTAATGGGCTTCAGTTTAATTCAGTTTTATTTATTCTTTGCTTATTTTATGACAGTAAAAAGGTGCCATTTATAATCTCACAAATTACATCTCTCTTTATATTTGTGTTGTGTAAGTTTTTGAGTAAACCTTACAAAGCAAGGTGTAATGAAAAACGGCCTGCAATTCAAGAAACTAATACAAAGAAAAAAGTGCTTTGAGAATGTACATGCAAACAAGTGAAGAATACATTGACAAAGTGCACTGTCATAAACACACATCTTTAAGACATTAAATTACACATAATTTTAAATTCTTCAAATTAGTTATATAAATATGGCAGACAGTTTTAAATGTGCTATTTTTTTTCCAAGAGAATGATGCTCAGGTTGGTGTTTTTCTTATTGTTTATCTTTTATATATTTTTTCTCCAAACAAGATAATATTTCCAGTTTTTTATAATATATGCCTCTATCTCTACCAAACTAAGAAATAAAATAGTTATGAACTAGATAGTGCAAAATTATTTAAACCAGACAACTTATATATAACCTTGAAATTTTATCAGCTAAAATAATAGATAGGCTAAAGTGAATATATCCACCTTTAAAATAATCTAAAATATAATGTTTATAAAGTTACAAAGATTAAAAAAACTGGCCTAAACCTTCTCATACTTTCAAAGCTCATGAGGTCTTCGGACTTTCTCTTCAGTATAAACAATATTTGAACTGCAATGAGCCCAATAAGGAAATTGTACAAAAAGGGGTGTGAAGAGTCAGGATATAGAGTATTTGCATAAATCTGCATCACTTACACATCCAGAAAAATTTCACTCACCAGCCAAATTTAGTTTAACAGATGAGAGCATTTCGATTCAAGCTCCAATTTCTGACTGCAGCATTTGCTTCGGAGAGCCATGTATCCTCTACTCTTACAAGGGCTTTGGTTGCTTCTTCTGCACACATACCACAATCTACTGCACAAATTTGGGGGAATTAATGCCTGTTTTCTTCTATTCTGACAGTAAATTCCACAAGGGCAAAACCATTGCCAAGTCTTCCCCTGTATCTCCCAGGGCCCTATTTAGTGCTGAGCATATAGTAGATGTTCAATAAATAGTTTTTAAATAAACAAATGAACACACTGGATAACTCATTAAACTTTTCAGAAGAAGCAAAAAGCAGATCATCTACTGGCCCAATTTAAATCTTTTTATTCCAATGTTATGCTGGTTCTTTGATGAGTCTGGCTCATTCTGATCACTAGGAATAATGTGGTTCAAAGTAATATGAACCAAGCAAGGGAATTAGAGCTAGAGAGATACAGTGTGTTGTTTTGGCTCAGAATAGATTTTGAAACTGTTTAGACAACATTCAGGTCTGGTAAGTTAATATTAGAATTTTTAATGGTACTATAAAAATGTTCTAAGCCATGATAAAGCCATGATAAGATTTAGATTTCAGTTTTGAGGATGGTTTAATTTTTTAGTTAATTTGAATTGTTTCCTACTTATAGCCTACATTTTAGCATGCTTCTTAGAGCAAACGTGTGTGTGTGTATGTATGTATATATACGTTCAAATGTACCATTCTGGGGCTCCACGCCTATCTCTTCTGGAGTATGATATTGTCAAAATAATACGGGAGGCAGGGGTGCCTGGCTGGCTCAGTCTGTTAATGTCTGACTCCTGATTTTGGCTCAGGTCATGATTAGGGTTGTGAGATGGAGCCCTGCATTAGGCTCTCCTTCTCCCTCTGTCCCCACCTGCCTTCCAAAAAAAAAAAAAAAAGCTGGAGCACTTTGAGGCACCTGGGTGGTGACGGAACCAGAAGTAGTTAAGCATCTGACTCTTGGTTCCCCTCGGGTGGTGATCTCAGGGTTGGGAGATCAAGTCCCACATGGGGCTCTGCACTCAGTGCAGAGTCTGTGTATAAGACTCTCTTCCTTGGGGTGCCTGGGTGGCTCAGTTGTTAAGCATCTGCCTTCAGCTCAGGTCATGATCCTGGAGTCCTGGGATCAAACTCTGCATCGGATATCCCTGCTCAGCAGGAACCCTGCTTCTCCCTCTCTCACTCCCCCTGCTTGTGTTCCCTTTCTAGTTGTGTTTCTCTCTGTCAAATAAATAAATAAAATCTTAAAAAAAATAAAAGACTCTCTTCCTCTCCTTCTTCCCCTCCTTCTGGTCTCTCTCTCTCTCTCAAATAAATAAATCTTTTAAAATATAGGAGGCAGAATTGGCGGACTTCTTTGTACACATCGAATTACTGTTGCCATGTCCCTTATATACCATATGAAGACAAACATGTTCAATTCAATGACATGTAGGTTTCCTTTAAATGTTAAAATTCTGAAAAAAATCTGTGTAGCATATATTGACAACTTTTAAAAAAAGTACACATCTATATTAAAGTATGCCAAATGGAATCTATATATCCAAGATTATAAATACATACCAATTTCCAGATATAAACAATATTACAAATCTTTTACTTGCTTAAAAATAGATTTATTCTATCTAGTTATATAGTTTAATTTCTCTCCAAGCTATTTTATTAATTAAATTTCTGATTTATAAAATCAAAGAAATATTTCTGTATTAATTTCTAGTGCCTAATATCACTTAACATTCCTGAGATGAAACTTAGAATTGCCTCACTGGGTAATCTCCATTCCTTACCACCATCTTTAGTCCTATCCAAATGGAGACCAATTTGCATGATTCTTTCTTTATAAGTAAGCAATTAATGAACAATGATTGAGTTCAATTAATTAATACATATGTTTTAGTCCTTCATTTCTTTTGTTTTACTCTTTTCTTCCAAAGTTGTCTTTTTGAGCCCTGCAAAGTGGGCAATTTCCTATTTTTTCTTCCTGTGTCTCTTCTAACTCAAATATGCAAATGTGTTATTGTGTTGCTTGCTTCTAAGCATTCTGCCATTTTTCAAACTGAGCCTAGACTCACCCATAAATATATGCTCCAGCATATGTGAATGAATCCCAGGAGCCACCTTAAGTCACTACCACCCACTGTGACCTCACTCTTTCAGCACTCCAAGTGTGTGAACTACTCATGACACTCCCTCAGCAATTAATCATGCCTGCCTTGTGACATTTCTGATGATGTATATTTAACATCACATAGTTATATAATTTGTCAGTGTATCCACGCCCAGCTGCCTCAATTGAACTGCAAGCTCCTTGAGGCAGATTCAATGTCTGCCCTACAGAATGCCCTGTAAACAAGGAAAATATGTGCTGATTGATTATTTCATTGACTATACGCATTTAATTATGAAGGAAGTCAAGCAGCATAAACAACGGAATGTTAAAAATGTCTTCTAATCAGATCTTCTTGGTTATATTAGTGTCTAGGAAGCAATTGTGACAGTTCTCAATAAAAAGAATCCATAGATTTCCTTGCCTTTGAAAAGCCAAGATCAAGATGAGGTCTGAACCGCTATGGGATGAACATTATGCTTTATTTCTTTAGCTGACTTTATTTATGTTGAGTCCAAATCTTTCGGCACTAAGATGTCATTGCCTAGAAATGGTGCCCAGTGAAGTTAACAGACTTCAATAATGGGCCCAAGAGTCAAATAAATTTGACAAAAACTAGTATAAGTAACATTAAACAGATTTCCACCCAGTCAGAATTCCCAGCTTTTAATATTCTCATACTTTCCAAGGTTTGGGACAGAGAATACAGTATTCTTCTTTACTCAAATTTGTATAAACATTGATTTCTTTTTAAAACATTTTACAAGATCTGTGTGCTATAGTGGTCACTTTTAGAAACACTAAGGTAGTAACATCAGGCACATCTTACACAATTCATAATGCCTAAAAATGAGTTACCAACTGCAGAGGACCATTTCTTATTTTGGGGGCAAAAGTCCAATATTAACCTGACTTTGGTTCTTCATTCCCTTATTACTTTAAAGGTCCACAGCAGATCCTTCAACCTCTTTCCTAAGTGGCCATTTCCTCACACTATGTTAATGGGGTTTATGCATTTTGATACTGTTACTGCTTTTTTAAAATTCTTATCATTAAAAAAATAAATAAAATTCATCTCATTTAACCACCTGGATTTTAGAAATCTATATCATTTTTATTTTTTTCTTCCACTGCTCTATGATGTCCTCTGCAGACTATATTGGATAGCAAGCAGTGTTAAAGATCCATAGCAAAGTACCATCCTACAGTCATTAGCTGTATGATCTAACTTGTCAGTTTCCCTTCTAGGTCTTAGCTTTGTTCTCTGCATAAAGATTAAGAATTACAAAAAGGAGAGGTTTCATAAACCATAAAATATTTTGCACCTGCAAGGTGTTATTTTTATGTCATTTTACAATCAATTTCTTATATTTATTCCTACTTTGGTGAATGAGAAACCGTTAATAGTTAAGTCTGGGGTGTGAAACAGGAGGTGGTAAAAAGCACAAGGGAAACTTCTAAATTTTACCTTTCTGTGCTTTTAGAAATTTTATTTTTTATTCTAAGTATATTTTTGCAAATATACATATATAAAAATAATATAAAACCAAATCAAGTACCATCACAATATCTGTTTATTTCAAGTGACACAAGCCTAAAACTGTAACTTAAACAAATGTGGAAGTTACAAGGGCAGGACCAAATATTGATTAAAATGTTAATAGCCTATTCAGTTCTTTACAACTTTAGACGACAAAAAAGAGCCAGCTAGTGCCATATCCAAAAGGAATGCACAAATGATCTGCCAAACATAGTTCTCATCCTTGTACATCTTTGATGGGGGAAGGCAATGTCCTCTCCATTTTCTTTTACGGATCTGACAACAACATTAATCACAGCTTTTGTTTGTACTGTTAGAGCATCATTTTTTAGGGGAACCTCTTGTGTTTCTCACATTCAGATGCTAATCAATTATGTCCTCCTTTGCCTTTGGATAAAAATCAAACAAAACATCCATTAGCAAATTATCTTCATTAGACTCTGGGGAAATTTTGAATAACACTTTTAGAGACTCATGGTGCTTCCAGGGGAGACAGTTGTTAAAGAAGCACTGATCATGGAATTAATATTTATAAAAATTTACTGTTACTACTGAAGATTTTTATGACAAATGGTGTTTTCATTTCCTCATAGTTTTCCCAAATTAGAAATGGACTTTTTCTACATTAAAAAAAAAAAAAAAAAACTTTTATAGAACTGAAGAAATAAGTCTTATTGCTTATGTCAAAAATTTGGATTACATTTCATCAATGTTAATAAGAAAAAATAACCAAATAGACTTTCTTCTAAACGTAGAAACATCTATATATGTAATAAGTAATGTAAATATCTGTAGCTCTGGATGGACTTCTTTGCATGTAACTCAGGTTGGACTACTTTGCAGGACCAGAATTGGGTCAAGAAATCTAAGAAAGTTTATACTTTATTTTTTAAAGATTTACTTATTTATCATGGAAAGAGAGAGAGGGAGAGAGAGAGAAAGCAAGCATGGTGGAGAGGGGCAGAGGGAAAAAGAATCTTAAGCAGAGTCCATGCTGAACAGAGTCCACGAACTTGAGGTCATGAACTGACCTGAAACCAAGAGGCCACGCTTTACCAGCTGAGCCATCCAGGCACCCCTATACATACTCTATTTTATTTTATTTTATTTTTTAAGATTTTATTTATTTGACAGAGAGAAACACAGCCAGAGGGGGAACACAAGCAGGGGGAGTGAGAGAGGGAGAAGCAGGCTTCCTGCCGAGCAGGGAGCCTGATGTGGGACTCGATCCCGGGTGTCTGGGATCATGACCTGAGCCGAAGGCAGTCGCCTAACCAACTGAGCCACCCAGGCGCCCTGATACTCTATTTTAATAATAGTTTATTCTTTAATTGCTTTTGGCTTTTAATTGCCCTCACATTTTTCATTCACTTCTATGAATTTCAAAAGATGTTTGATATTAAAGTGGTGTAAGCTTTATTAGAATTGGAGAAGCTTTTTTTCAATGTAAATAAAGTGAGACTCTTACAAGAGTTTGTCCAAGCTGTGGCCTTCAAAGCTCTCCAAGAAGAGCTATACATTTATTATCTTTTAAGGAAAGTCATTCCAAAGGCCTTCTCATCTTAGTTCAAGCTTACAACTAAACAATCACAATACTACTTTAATACAAATCTTTAATTCTTGACTGTTCCCTTTCATAGCCACCCTATCCACATGTTTCTCCACCTCAAATCTGTTCTGTATTCAATGCTTAAGCTTCTTTATGTCACCAGCATTCCCCCAAATCTTCCATGTTCTACCTTCCCCACCACACTATATTTTTAAAGCTAACATTTAAAATATTTAAGGCTCCTCTAAAATGTGATATTCCTGACCTCACTACCATTTTCTCCTTCCTGGTCTGTTCAAAGACTGCCAAACTCATCCCATACATTTCTGATTTCAATCCCTTGTTCCATGTGCCCTTTATCCTGCCTCTTTTTTTTTTTTTTTTTAAGATTTTGTTTATTTATTTGACAGACACACAGCTAGAGAGGGAATACAAGCAGGGGGAGTGAGAGAGGGAGAAGCAGGCTTCTTGCCGAGCAGGGAGCCTGATGCGGGGTCTGATCTCAGAACTCTGGGATCATGACTGGAACCAAAGGCAGATGCTTAATAACTGAGCCACCCATGTACCCCTATCCTGCCTCTTTAATCAGTACCACTCCTCATATGTCCCTATTTCTGGTAAGAAGTGCTGGACATTTTGAATATCACATTGCTGAGAGCTGTATTTTGTTACTTTCTTTATAGATTAACGTACTTTATTTGGCTGGCAGTAAGTTGCATGCAGAACATCTGACCCCTTTTAAAACTTGTTTTTATACTTTGTTCTAGGAGATCTGTTGTAGTCTTTATAGCTAATTTGGCCTTCCTACAAAGTCTTGTGCTCTTTGCCTAATGGCTTGAGTGCTCAACAAAGACTTCTTCCCTTATTGCTTGGAAAAATTCTCCCAGCTTTGAGTAAACTATAAGAATGTTCTAGTTTACAATTCCCCAGTTATTTTTTTCTTACTCTTGTAGAGTTTCACTCAAGGTACATCTGTTTTAGTATTCAACCACAGACACATGGGGACCTCATTGTAGATTTATGATGTTTTCCCTTTCTCTGTTTAGCTCTTCTCTGGTGCTCTGACCACAAATATCAGCGGCCTCAGGCTTCTCAAACTCCAATTTATCTACTCAACTGAATAATTTGCTGTGTTCTTCTTGATTTCCTTATTCCTACACTCTGGTCCAGAAAGTGTCCCCAGAAAGCCAAGGTAATTGTAGGCTCACCTCACTTTTTTCTCTTTCTTCTAAGGGCCCATAGTCCCATACAGCATATTGACCAATGTCTTTAGCAGTAGATTCATTTATTTATTCACTTTTTTATTTGCCATATGGAATATCATGTCTGGTTCCAGTTGTTCCATCATGACTAGAAATGCTATACCTAACTTTAAGTAACACCTAGAGTCTGAATTGTTTGGTTTGGGAAGATGATAGAATTTTCTTATTCTTATTCACCAATAAAAGTGAATCTGACAGACTATCATGTTTAACAAGTTTTCACTTTTTCCCTGTTATGCCTGCAGTAACAAACGGCCATGTGATTGTCTTCCATCCAACAGACTATGAATAGGAGGGTGCTGGGCATTTTGCGGTTTACATTTATTCCCATTAAATACTGCCCAGTAGTACTCTGCCCACTCCCTGTCTCTGCTGGTTGAATGCAGAATGCTTCAAGGACTTATAAAATGGGTTCACAAAATGGAAGGCTGACTATGATGCATATCCACATTGGATGAGTACAAATAAACATTTACCATATAACTCTCTCCCGTCTTGGGGTTGCCTGTTTCAGCAGTTTGTCTAACTTGACTGTGTGAGTCAATAGCAATAATGCCTAAACAACACGTTATTATTTCATGTCAATGCAATTAAATGAAATTAGAAAATATATTTTAATAGATATACTAGATAAGTGTCTGTTAATGACAAATCTTATTGTTGTTACTATTATTCTTACTAATCCTATTACATATATTTTAGTAAAATAAAAATGGATTATTTTAAATCAACATTAACATGTCAGATAATACTCTGTAAAGTAAATGCACAAAAATAAACTCAGTTTTATATCTGTAAACAGTCAACAAATGTATGTAAGTTTTAAGATAGTGAGTTACCTTGTAACATTTTAAATTGCTTTTAAATAGGAAATTTGTTCAGTAAGTGGAAATCATTCAAAATTGTAGCTTTTAAGGCTGACTCTGATAGGTCCATCAAAATCAAAATCATCCTGTCCTTTCCTATGCCTAATCTAAGATATATTCTGCCCTTAGATACTTGAGTCTGAATAGCCCTTTGGATTTAATATTTATACTCAACATGGCCAGAACAATCATCTAGAAAACAAAGCTGAGAATTCTGTGCTGATAAAGAAACTACTGAAAGTAACTAAGATTCAACTCTGATCGTCTGTGAGTAGGGAGGAATAATTATTTCTTCTTATAACTCCAGGCTTTCTCCTTGAGGTGTATTTTCTATTATTAGCAATTAAGTAGACTTTAGAATGTCACTTGAATTCTCCATCTCAGCACTGCACTTGGATGATTAAGCAGGCACCAGAATTAGTAATGATCTAAGGTTGCTTTTAAGAACAGCTATGTTTTAGTCAAATCAGGGTGAGGTGGGTGTTAAAGAAGGTGGAAGTTACCTTAACCTGCATATTGAACAGACTGTAAAATATGATCTCCTACACATGGTGCAGGGTGCCATTGCACATCATGGTATGTTTCTAAGTCTTATCTGCTTCATTACAGTTCCCCCAACAAGTGAACATTTTTAACACACTGTAAAAAAGCCTGGCTAACAAAATCACCTCTTGTGGTAAATGTGTAAAATCATGCATTTACCAGCTAGATTATCAATGTAATTAGTTGTTAGTGATGATTCCAATGTTGGCACTTTATTTATTAGTGGTTCCATGTAGTTTAAAGCAAAAATTTAGAAAATTGTCAGAAAAGTACTTGTTTATGTCATAGAAAAATCTGTTCATGTTAACCAGCTTGGATAACAAGTTTTAATTTTTCAAATCTTAGGAAAAACAAACAATTTTCTATTAACTAAAAGAATAGTTTTCCAATATTGATGCCCTCTGGTAAATACTGGAAAACTTCCAGGTCTCTCAGGTGTTACTAAAATGTAAACAGAGGAAGAAAAGGTCACAAACATGGTCACCTGGGATAATTTAATAACACTTTATTTCACAGGATGCTTAGAAGGTATATGAAAAAAAGTAAAAAAAAATTAAAAAGTATATGTAAAAATAATGATGCACTGAAGATAATATATACATATATAATATATGTATAATTTGTATGTCTAATACATGTATACTTTGTATGTGTATGCACATAATTGTAAAATATTTAGAACTATTACTATGGATATCATTTGGAGGTCTCAACAAAATTATCTCAATGAAAATGTTCTGCAATTGTCCTAAGTCTGCCTGTCCATCTGTCTCCCTCTTTCTCTTTCTCTCTCTCAAACTGTCTGGAAACCAAGCACATCAATGGCCTAGAACCTTGAGGGTTAGAGTCTTTTCCTCCCAAGTGTTTTTAGTCTTCTCTACCATAAAACTATTTTTATTTTTCAGATTCAAGAAGCTTTCAACTTGATAAGACTTCATTTTTCTTTAATAAAGATCTAGAAGCTTCTTACCATGTGCCATTATTCTAAGTGCTGGGGAAGAAATGGCAAAGAAAGACAGGCAGAGTCCCTGCGGTCATGGAAGATGCAGGCCAGTGCGGAAGAATAGATTAATTCAAAAAAATGCACACAGATACATAAAACTGGTAAGTGTCATGAATGGCTGATATTTGATCATGTGAGAACACAGAATAGTCAAATTTGCCTGAATAAGGGAAGCCATAAAACACTTCTCCCAGAAATTAGTGGTTAATGTTAATTTGAAATCTACACAAAAAAATGAATTAGGCGAAGAGTAGATGAAAAGTTTTCCAGAGAACATTCATGTCCAGTTTATTTCATTGGGAGGAAACTGATGTTCTTGACAGGGATTAAAAGCTATCTTTACAAATATAAAACCTAAATAAATCTAAATATGCCAAGCAAAAAGGAAACAAAACCTCAATTCATCTCAAAAGTACACCTTTGGGGGCGAGTAGAAAGTCAATGTGGTCTGCTTTAAAGATGAAGTTAAAATTGGGGCATAATGTTTCTTCTGAGAGTATGCATTTTATTTTTTACATCCATTTGATTTCAACTGCTCTTTTTGATGACAATGATAAAAATGTTAGTTCACGAAGGTAGCAAATAAAGTAAAACTTAGAAAAACTTTCATTGTGAGACATTGATCCTCACACATTAATGCTCAGCAGGATTCTACAGGAATTGTGGAGGGGACTGGATTTCAAGCATTTACTTTGCTCACAATATTGTTTCTGGCAAGTTTCAGGTCATCCATAATTAAGATGCAGTATAGGAAGAGAAATCCACAAATCAACTTTAAAGTCAGTCAGGAATAATTAGCCTTCAGAAAAGTCTGACCCTGTTCCTGTATGGCAGTTTCTACCTGCAGAGAAGTCAACAGGGCTTGCCACTAAGAATCACTAACCCGGCACAGCAAAGTCCAAGTATTTGTTCCCATAAATACTTCACTGTACAGGTGTAGACTGGCTTAGCAGCTACCTTTGGTACCACTTTGAGGTAGCTGAATGAATGACACTGAATAATAAAATTTACTTTATTCAACAGTTCAAGTAATTTACTAATTAATCCAAGCAATTAATAGGCTCCTTATTTTAATGCTCAGTGTTCACGTTGAACATATTTTCACTTCTCAAAGTAGTGATGTATCTGTAAAAAATTTTTCTTTTGCTATTAAGCTATAGATTGTATCATCAGAAATTCCCTTGACAAAATTTTAATTGGTGACTTTAAGCTGGTGGGCAAGAATTATTTGAGGATTGCTGGCAGAATCTTTCACATCATTTTGATGCCCTTGGGTTACAATGACAGAAGAATTTCTTGTTCCAAGAGTAGCAAACTAGATTTGTTGCCAAGATCCCAGATGGCCCACACTTTTTACAGTCAAAACTTTCCTTGGCAAAGAAACTTTTTATCATTTCAAATATCTCAATTGCCTTTGCAGTTTCCAAAAAGACTTTACAAAAATAGGGAGTTTTTGATGTTGTTAGCATGCACACAATAAAGGAAAAAAAAATCAAACGTTGGTCGAACTGAGAGAAATCAGTAGTTTCTTTGTTAAATGATGAAAGAAAATGGTGTCATTGCAATTTCACTATGTCTGGTGTCAAAGTCTTAGAGAGAATGTCAGTAGACATACAATAGATGTCATAATTTATTACAGGCTTGTTGCAATTTTCTTCCTCTGCTCTACGCCACAAACTATATTAATTCATACACATTAGTCCACTAAAGTTCCACCTGTCAGAGGTCCTACTCTGACAAAGCAATAAGCAGTGCAGTGTAATTAAAGTCAAAGCTTTTCTGTAGGGGCAAACCCAGACTTTAGTAAATTTCCAGCAATTCCAGACTGAGATGTTATCACTTCAAAAAGGATCCACATTATCTAAGTATTTCTCAGCATGGGAAAATTATTACTTTAGGTTCCTGTTGTTAGGAGACCTGCTACAGAGTAAGCTTCATAAACTTTCATATATTATGTGTTTTTATTAACCTAGAGAAACAGACTCCAATATACATATAGATATATACATATGTATCCACACATATACATACACATATATAAACTTTATATATATGTATATATATACATATATATAATATATTTCTGTTCAGATCTAAAGGCCTGAGAACCAGGACTGCCTAGGAAAGAAGACTGATGTATTAGTTCACATAGTCAGCAGAAAGTGAACTTCAACCTTCCTTCACTTTTTTGTTCTATTCAGGCCCTCAGCTGATTGAATGATGCCCAACCAGACTGGGGAGTTCCTATCTCCAGAAAATATCTACGTATCTCCAACATACACTTGTTTCTTTTGGATTGCTGTTTGCCTTTACTTTAAATTCTAACAGGGATTTTTATCTATTCACTCAAAAGGCAATTATTTGGGATGTATTATGTTCTTTCCTGGACCCAAATCATTAAATGATGAACATTACACATAGGTTACCATATGGAGACAAACTACAAATATATTTCAACAGTATTTTCTTGTGTTGTGTTTTAATTTACAAAAATACGAATGTTGAGAAAAAATGAAGTAATTTAAGATTTCTACAAACCTGACTGTGTTAATCAGAAATTTACTGAATTAGTCTGTTAGAGTGTACCTATTCATCAAAAATAAATTCTTAAATACTTTATCAAGTGCTTCCTGAAATGCTTAGTAGTATTTAGTATGCAACCAAAATTTACTCATATTTATCATGCATGAAAGCATTAACTAGCAAGTAAGCCCCTCTCAAAATTAACCCAAGTCACAGGTGACTGACCTCGAATTCCACTACCAATCATCTTTATTGGTATTATTATTCTTCAAAAGAAAGGAAAAAATCATTTATTAGTTTAGGTATCATATGCTTAATATTCTATTACCTAAATTAAAAAATTCTATTGGTTAATTATAGTCACTATCCAGTCAGATGACGTGTTTCTGTTTGCAAAGTTACCCCCAAAACACTCAACTATATTCACTAAAATATTCAATGAAATTGATGCTTTGTTTTCCTCACATCTTAGCATGAACAATTTGGTAAACAAATGGATTACATAACAGTTACTATTTAAAATACTAAGTTATCCCATCATATTACTGCTAAATTTGTAACCTAGAAATATTCATGTGATTTTCAGAGAAACCCAACTTATCATAAAGCTGTATTCTAAGCATTAAGAAGACTCCCTGGCTTATACAATGATAGGAGGTAAATTCAAAAATCCTTCTTTAAGGTTCATTTCCCCTTTCAGTTGCTAGAAAACTTAAGTTTACTGGTCAATAACATAAACATGTAGTTAACCCTACAGTACATTAAACCCAGGTGTTAAATAATGAAACTAGCATCAACTGACTTTTTTTTTTTTTCAGTCTTCTGCATAATATTTAATTTGGGAAAATATAGTTACCATTGCAAGAGTGTATTCATTTCACAGAGGAGGAGACAAAGAATTAAGCCATGATATTACTAAGGACTCAGTAGCAAAGGTAGAAATAGAAGCCATACTGTCTTTTTTAAAATATATTTTATTTTTTCAGTGTTCCAATATTGTTTTTGCACCACACCCAGTGCTCCAGGCATAACGTGCCCTCCTTAATACCCACCACCAGGCTCACCCATCTCCCACCCCTCTCCCTTCCCAATCCCTCAGTTTGCTTCTCAGAGTCCACAGTCTCTCATACTTCATCTACCCCCACCCCACTCACTGATTTACCCCAATTCACTTTTCCTTTCCTTCTCCTGATGTCCTCCATGTTAATCTTGATGCTCCACAATTGACTGGATTGTAGTTAAGCTAAGACAGGTTTCCTGACTTAATGCTGTCCTCTTTTGAACCATGGCTCATGTTGAGTTCAAATTTATTTTCAAAATTGTTGACATACTTTATTTGAATAGCCACAATAGATAATGAAATAATTTCAAGTAATTCTGAAAATATGTTTTATTTGCAGGTCATTTTTTTAAGAAGATAAATGCATTGCTCCTAATAACTCAAAATTATATGATAGATAAGAGACAAACAAAATCTCCAGCCTTCAAGAAATAGTCCCCTTTTTGCTATGTTCATTATAGGTATTTCCAACACTTCCTACTCATTCCAGGCATGGTTTTAGAATCCATAATAGTATATTACTGGAGGCTAGTATCAGTCCATCTTGGTGACATAAAAGCTGAAACTTCTTTGAAAATCTTTGTTTAAACAAATGGTGGCTCTGAAACATCCTGCATGCTTGTCTCTTTATCAGAGTCAACCTTTAGGAGGCAACTTTATGGAAAAGCCACAATTTATATTGGTCTTGCATTTTCTCCAGCAAAACCTAGAATGAAGGTCCTAAATTTGGAGGTGGTATTAGAAATCTCAGATCCTCTTATCCATAAAGGATCATGTCCTTCTTTGATTTGTGTGGAATTCAGTCAAACCACAAAAATGTGTTATCTTCTTTTACATAAAACAACTAATATTTGTAGATGCAGCTATATTTCCCTTTAATATTTTCTTCTCCCTTTAGTAATTTGCTTCCCTAAGATAAATCCAGGTCCTTTGATGTACCTCATAGAACACTCTAGAATTTTCACTATCTTGGATGCTCTAATCTGAACACATTTGAAATTATCACTATCCTTTTCATTATAGAACCCCATATATCCTGTATATCACTTTCTCAGGAACTATTTGGTAGTTTGTTAATCAGAAAAAAAGAGGAACTATTATTTCACTCAGGGTATTTTTATCTCGAGATATTCAGAATATATTTCTAATCACTTCCCATTTCACAAAGAGTCCCATTAAAAAAATATTTTCGGCAAAGCCCCATCTAAATATGCATTTTGTCAGCTCATTTCTCCCCTCCCTCCTTCCCCTCTTCTCTCTCCTTTTCTCTCTTTCTCCTGTCTCTCTCTCCTTTCTCTCCTCTCTCATTTTCTTTTTTGTTACTCTTGGAACTTACATCCTAGTTTAATGTTTTTTGGGGGTTTTGCTTTGTTTCTGAAAGATGCATACCCTTCTCATAGCTACCCATAATTTCCTGACCCATCTGAGCCTGGTGAATACCGTCAAGTTAACTTTCTCCCTTTATGCCCTTAGGAAACTCAATTATTCCCACAAGGCCAGGGGTGTGTGGGTATATATTTTATATTTTATATTTTTTTCCTGCTCTTTCTTGAAAAATAAGCCCCTTTCCTTGGCATTTCTTTATGACCAAACACATACCATGTAATCAGAGAAAACTAGGCAAAGTATTATTCTGAGTTATTATACTGAGGTACTTATGAAAAACTGAGTATTAAAGCAGTTTCCCATTGTGCAGGCAAGTCAGAACACTTTTGAATCTGTTCCCTTTCTACATGCCCCTTTCATATTTCATAGATACCCAGACGTCTAAAATAGCTCTTGGGGTGTGTGTGTGTGTGTGTGTGTGTGTGTGCATGTGTGCATGTGTGCATGTGTGTGCACACATGGCTCCAGAAAATATAGATTCCACAATCCTCTCTTCCTGCTATTTTCTGATATAAATCTTTTATAAATTTGTTTCAAAAGGTACTCCTATGAGATAATTATATATCACATTGCTCACTTCTGTATAGAAATTACTTCATAATAATAATGCATTCATCCAAGTTCCCAACTGTTCTGCCTTTATTTCTTTAAGCTGATTCTGGGATCTAACAGAGACCACTACTCTAAGGAGGGGCCAATGAAATAATGATTTCTCTTAAGAATAGCCTTGTATGGTGACAGCTGGTAGCTACACTTGTGGTGATCACAGCATAATGCATAAACTTGTTGAATCACTGAGTTGTACACCTGAAACTAACATAATATTGTGTGCCAACTCTACTAAAATAAAAAAAAGAAGAATGAGAATATTGAGTTCATTTATAACAAAAACCTAATTTTGGTCATAGGGTTCTCTTCTATACTTTGAATTTGCCCTTTTCTTGCACTTGCTTTTACACAGAATCTTTGTGTATATTTATCACAAAATGCTTTGTAATATAATGATGGGATGAGGAAATTATATCCCTTACATCAAGTGACATGAGAGTATAGCTCTGTTCCTACTCTAAAGGCCAACGTAATCAATATATCATCACATTTCAGCAGGTAAAGAATTTAACAACATCCAACATTAGAGCAGAGTGTCTTCAGAATGTGGCAAGTGAGGGACAAAGGGCTAAATCATGACTCTTACTAAAAGTGGAAGTGTTGGGTTTTTTAATGAATACAGATAATACTGTTTGTCTATTCATATTGGGATAGATGATTAAATTTGTGATGTAGTGTGCATTTAGCATAAAATAATCCCATATGCTCTGGGGTCCTTGGTATTTTTTCTCTTGCAAAATCTGGTGTCCTGGAGAGACACAAACCATTTAGAAATTTGAGTTATCAGTTAAAGTCTCTGTTTCTCAGAGTATCACACATCTTATTTTTAGTAAGAGAGGCTAATCTGGGTGATTAGCTCCTTGTTCTCTTTCTCCCTTCCATTCTCCCTCATCCCCATTCCCAACTTTGGAATTTCTCTCTTTCATCTCTAACCAGTGTGTTAAGATGTCTTCACACTTGAAGAGCTGTTAATGTGCAGCAGAAAGGAAAGAAATAGCAGGTGTAGACTGGGAGGATGAAGATTCTGTAGAGATGGTGCTTACAGAAAACTTAGGAACAATGAGGCTGATAAACTAGTCCGGACCTGGCTCCCTCTAGACAAAAATAAATCAGTACTGGAGAAAGTCCTGTGAGCTTTCACTAATTTACAGGCTAAAATAAGTCCTCTCTAAAGTCTTTTAACTATTTAAGAGAGGTCTAGAGTTGATGCTCATGAGGCTTCAGGAATAGATTATTCACTACAACCTCTTGGTTCTATCCCCAGGCTGTTGCTGCCAAGATAACCCTCATGAATACATGTGTCTGAACCATTTAGTGACCATTTCACTCTTCCACCTTCATGAGCTCAGTAGACAGGACCCCTCTTTCCACTTTTATATTCTACCTCAAGCATAGATAAAGATCTTCCATTCTGTTTACTATGTTGCTGAAAAGCCCAGACTATTTTCTCATGAGAATTTACCAAGAGCTTGAGATAATGGGAGGGAAGCATAACACACAAACTAAATTATTTTTTAGTTTTTCCTTTGGAACTCTGCCTAAGCTTCTTCTCTGTGTTGCTCTGGGATGTTTCCACATACCCAGAGGAAGCTCAACAGCCACTCCCTCCATGGGCAACATGCTAAGACTCTCCCAGCTCTGAAATGATTCTTACCTCCTACCAGAGAGAGGAAGTTTTCTCTCAATAATGTCGGAGGATTGCCTTCTTGATTTTCATTTTTCTGCTGCAAGAATGATCTCCTCTCAAGGTGCTTAACAATGAAAAATTTCATTGCTTTAAAAAAGACCTCATGGGGGCGGCTGGGTGGCTCAGTTGGTTGGGTGACTGCTTTCGGCTCAGGTCATGATCCCGTAGACCCGGGATCAAGTCCCACATTGGGCTCCTTGCTCAGCGGGAAGCCTGTTTCTCCCTCTCTCACTCCCCCTGCTTGTGTTCCCTCTCTGGCTGTGTTTCTCTCTGTCAAATAAATAAAATCTTAAAAAAAAAAAAAAAAAAAACCTCATGCCTGTCCATAGCCATTCACATAGTTTTCTGACATTAGTACATCTATTGGGCTTATTATTTAATCAGGCTTAAATAAAATTATGTATGGGACATAAGGAGTGCAATTTTGGTAGACCAAAACAAGCTAATTCCAATTTTCAAGCTTACAAACATTTGGGGAATTTTGAATCACTGTAGTTCACACAATGGGAGTCCACAAATATGGAATTCATGAGTTTTTTAGAGTAGTTAGCCTGATATTTTCCTTTTATCAAACAATGAAAAAAAATTTTGAACTCAAATATTAGAAATATGTTGCCTATCTCAAGAAGCAAGAAAAATCTCAAATATATAACCTAAGCTTACACCTAAAGGAGTTGGAAAAATAACAATAAATGAAGCCTAAAGCCAGCAGAAGAAGGGGAATAATAAAGAGTAGAGTAGAAATAAATAATACAGAAAAGAAAACAAATCAGCAGAACAGATCAATGAAACCAGAAGCTGATTCTTTGAAAAAATTAAGAAACTTGATAAACCCCTACCAAAGTAAACAAAAAAAGACCCAAATAAATAAAATCATGAATGAGAAAAGAAAAACCACAATGAACACCACAGAAATACAAATACTCATAAGAAAAAACTATGAAAAATTACATACCAACAAACTGGGCAATCTGGAAGAAATGGATACATTCCTAGAAGCATAAATTCCCAAAACTGAAACAGGAAGAAAGAGAAAACTTGAGCATACTGATAACAAGCAAATAAATTGAATCACTAATCAAAAATCTCCCGAACAAAAAAGCCCAGGGTCAGAAGGATTCCTAGTGTATTCATTAAGAATAGTTAATACCTATTCTTCTCAAACTATTCAAAAAAATAGAAATGGAAAGAAAATTTCCAAACTCATTCTCCAAGGCCAGCATTACCTGGATTCCAAAACCATGTAAACACCCAACTAAAAAAGAGAACTATAAGCAAATATCCCTGATGAACATGAATGCAAAAATTCTCAACAAAATACTAGCAAATTGAATTCAATAGTACATTAAAAGAATCATTCACCATGATCCAATGGTACTGCTGGATTACAAAGGTGGTTCGATATTTGCAAATCAATTTGCATAATAAACCACATCGATAAAAGAAAGGATAAGATCTATATGATCCTCTCAACAGATGCAGAAAAAGCATTTGACAAAGTCAACATCCATTTCT
>PITA01016271.1:0-47147 GCA_004023965.1 Spilogale gracilis
TCTACTTTTTTATTTCCATGACTTATTTATTTTGTAACTAGAAGTTTGTACCTCTTAATCACCTTCACCTATTTTGCCCATCTCCTCACCCCCTTCTCCTCTAGCAACCACCAGTTTGTTCTCTATATTTATGAGTCTATTTCTGGTTTGTTTGCTTGTTTTGTTTTTTAAATTCCACATGTAAGTGAAATCATACGGTATTTGTCTTTCTCTGTCACTTAGTATTATACTCACCTATTCCTTAGGTTGCCTTTTAGTTTTGTTGATTGTTTCTTTTGCTGTGAAGTCCCAATAGTTTATTTTTGCTTTTGTTTCCCTTGCCTCAGGAGACATATTTACAAAAATGACGCTATGGCTGATGTCAGAGACATCACTGCCTGTGCTCTCTTCAATAATTTTTGTTGTTTCAGGTCTCACATTTATGTCTTTTGTGCATTTTGAGTTTATTTTTTATATGGTGTAAGGAAGTGGTCTAGTTTCATTCTTCTGCATGCAGGTGTCCAGTTTTCCCAACACCATTTGTTGAAGAGATTGTCCTATTCCCATTAGATATTCTATCCTGCTTTGCTGGAGATTAACCATGTAGTTCTGGGTTTATTTCTGAGCTTTCTGTTCTGTTCTACTGATCTTCATGTCTATTTTTGTAATAGTACCATACTGTTCTGATGACTATAGCTTTGTAATAGAACTTGAAGTCTAGAATTGTGATACCTCCAGCTTTGCTTTCTTTTGCTTTTGCAAGACTACGTTGGCTATTCATGGTCTTTTGTGGTTTCATATACGTATTAGTATTATTTGTTCTAGGTCTGTGAAAAATGCTGTTGGTATTTTAATGGGGATTGCATTAAATCTGTAGATGGCTTTGGGCAGTATAGACATTTTAACAGTATTTATTCTTCTAATCCATGAGCATGGAGTGTCTTTCCATTTCTTTGTGTCATCTTCAATTTCTTTCATCAACGTTTTAGTTTTCAGAGTAAAAGTCTTTCACCTCTTTCATTTGGTTTACTCCTAGGTGTCTTATTACTTTTAGTGTAAATGGGATTGTTTTCTTAATTTATCTTCCTGCTGCTTTATTAGTGTAAATGCACTAATGCAACAGAATTCTGCACGCTGATTTTTCATCCTGCCGTTTTACTGAATCTACTTAACAGTTCTAGTAGCTTTTTGATGGTTTTTTGGGTTTTCTATATATAGCATCATGTCACCTGCGAATAAGTATGGTATTTATTATAATTAATGGACCAATAAATATATACATATATTATACATATGTAGACTATATATAGTATCATGTCACCTGCAAATAAGTACAGTACATTTATTATAATTAATGGACCAAATGGGTACATTCTTATTAACTAAAGTCAACAATTATTCAGATTTCCCTAGTTTTAACCTCATGTCCTTCTGTTCCAGGATCCTATCGAGGACATTATATTTAGTCATCATGTCTCTTTAGGCTCCTCTTGGCTGTGGCATTTCTCAAATTTTCCATGTTTTTGATGACACTGACAGGTATTTTGTAGAATGATCCACCTCTGGAATGTGACATTTTTCTCATGATAAGACTGGAATTATAAGTTATCAGGAAGAAGACCACAGAGGTTAACATGCCATTTTCACCACACCATACATGGGTATATACTAACAACTTGATTGATGGCTGTTGATATGGACCTTGAACTGTTCGTCAAAGTTCCCACTACAAATTTATTCTTTTTTTTTCCTCTTCCTTTCCATTCTCGAATAAATTCACTATTTGCAGCCCATACCTGAGGAATGGGGAATTATGCTCTCACTCTGCAGTTCAGAGTATCTATATATGTATTTTGGAATTCTTCTGCAAAGATGTGTCTCTTCTCTTATATTTGAGGATTTACTCCATTATTAATATCAATATGGACATATGGATATTTATTTATTATTTAGATTACAACCAGTACTACTTTATTTATTTTACTGCTCAAATTGTTCCAGCTTTGGCTATAGGGAAATCTTTAAGTTAGCTTTTGTGCTCCTTTGACAAATCCTATCATTGTGGGGTTTGGAGAGGAGAGGGGCACTTCCTTATTTTCTGATGCAATCAGATACTGTAGACTGATGTTTTGCATTTCCTGCCTCAGTCCTGGAATAATTCATTTCTCCAAAGCTCTGGTTCCTTTTATTGAGAATATTAATAAAAACCAAGATCGGGGTGGTAGGTGGACTCATTGGTACTAGGGTACTCCTCTGCCTTTCAAAACCCAATATGACAGGGGGGAAAACTAATTCCTGATCATAACATTAATTTATCCCTAGAGACTTTAGTTCATATCTCTAATAATTTATTCTGAGTTTATAGAAATCCATGCATCATTTGGTATTAAATCTTTGCACTTTGAGCAATTACTTTGACGTGGACAAAGAAAAACGTGCCCTTCAATTCAGCAGACTGACCAGCTACAGGGCCAAATGCTGCTCTGTCAAATGTAACTAGAAGTGGCTGTGACAGTCATTCTGCCCTCCTTCCGTGAATCACAAGGAAAACTCAGTCTTATTATTCTTTATACATGTCACATTCAACCAAAACCGAGACACGTCATGGGATGTTGGGTCCTTATATAATCCCACTGATCATATATAGAGAGAGGCATCTGACAGGGTTAAATGTCTCCACCTGCCCCCAGAATGAACCCAGCTTCAGCCAACTTGTCTCAGCCTTTACTGGTATCAATCCCTTACTACATTACCTTGTTACCTCTAAGACAATTTTGGCCCTTACTTATGGTTCTTCCTACATTATTTATCTTACCCTACCTCATTAGGACAGCACCCAAGGCCCTTCCCAGTCATTCAATGGTAATCAGCCACTTATTTGAATTGTTTCACCACAATGAGTCATCACCACAATTATCCTTTATGCATGAAGGTGGAGTAAGTAAATTCCAAAGCTTTTCTGGAAAGTGAAGCAAACCTATTTATATGTCTGCTAAAATTACAGACATCATGGGACGCCTGGGTGGCTCAGTTGGCTAGGCAGCCTGGTTTCAGCTCAGGTCATGATCTCATGGGTCAGCAAGCCCCTCCGTGGGCTTCACACTCAGTGGGGAGTGTGCTTGAGATTCTCTCCCTCACCCCCTCCCCACACTTGCACACACACTCTCTCTCTCTCATTACATAAATCTTAAAAAATTTTAAAATAAGGGGTGCCTGGGTGGCTCAGTTGATTAAGCCACTGCCTTCAGTCCAGGTCATGATCCATGGAGTCCTGGGACCAAGTCCCACATCGAGCTCCCGGCTCTGCTTCTCCCTCTGACCTTCTCCCCTCTCATGTTCTCTCTCTCTCTCTCTCTCTCTCTCTCTCTCTCTCTCTCTCTCTCCCTCTCTCAAGTAAATGAATAAAAACTTTAAAAAATTAAAAAATAAAATAAAATGAGAGACATTAATTTAAATATTGTTACAAATGATGACCAATTAGTATTTTTAAAAAAGCGACAGTTTCCACTGTTAGAATTTATTACAGTGATTGCAAATAAGCATTTTATTCTCCTAAATAGTTTTTAGCCTCTACCTTTATGTAAATAGTTACTTTTAGAAGGCTATGCCATTTAGAATTCCTGTATCTGCACCTTAGCTGTCCAGATGTATTTTGATAGAAGAATAACTGGTCAGGAAGAACTGTAGCTCCAAGCCCTCACTTTTTAATGGGAAAAATGGTTACAACAGTTTTTGGCAGAAAAGAGACAAGTGATCCTGAGTCTGCCCTTTGGAGGCGATGAGTATACTTATTCCCCAGACTGCAATGACAGCAGCATGGGTATATACAGACATCCAAACACACCAAATTGTACACATTAATTATGTGCTGCCTTTTGTATACCAATTATACCTCTGTCCAGCTATAAAAGTAATACTGTATCTGCCTTGAAAGTGTGTGCCTTAAAAAAGTTAAGAGGTAGCCAAAACCACAAGTTGGTTGGAAAACTTCAACTTGGTAGGAAATAAGCATGTGCTATGGTTTAAATGGCTGTGTCTCCCCAAATTTATATATTGAAATCCTAACCCCCAAAGTTGATGGTCTTAGGAGGTAGCACCTACAAAAGGTGATTAATTCCTTTTTTTTTTTTAAGATTCTGTTTATTTATTTGACAGAGAAAAACACAGCTAGAGAGGGAGCACAAGCAGAGGGACTGAGAGAGGGAGAAGCAGGCTTCCCGCCGAGCAGGGAGCCCGATGTGGAGCTCGATCCAGGGTCTCCAGGATCATGACCTGAGCCGAAAGGAGTTGCTTAACCAACTGAGCCACCCAGGCGCCCCCAAAGGTGATTAATTCCTGATAGAATTAGTCCTCTTATAAAAGAACCTCCATGGAAATCCCTTGCCCCTTCTACCACGTGAGGACACTGAGGAGGGGCCAGCTATGAACCAGGAGAGAGCTCTCACCAGAACATGACCATGTCGGCATGCTGATCGTGGACTTCCAGCCTCCGAAAACATGAGAAAGAAACTTCTATTGTGTATGAGCCACTAGTCTCTGCTATTTTGTTATAGCAGCCCAAATAGACTAAGACAGTGTGCTAATTAAAAATTAAAATCTCTTCTCTATGAAGAAGGCAGTTTTCTGTCAGATTTCCTTGAGCATCTTAAATATATAGGGCAGAACCCACCAGGAGGAAATCTCAAGGGTAGTCAGTTAATTTTGAAATCTGAGTTGAATTTTACTCATGTACAAGCCATGGTGAAAATAGAAGGTCTAAGAGCAGGAGGGAGGACATCTCAAAGCACCCAAGAGCTCCTGTGGACATTCACCACCTCTGTGAAGTTCAAGTCAGATTTTTCAATGTGGCCAATGTCATCTTATCGTGAGAGGCATTAATGGGAATGGGAAGACTTTATTTTGACACCAACACTGGTGTCCGTGTCTTTGATGAATCTCAGTGTGAACTCCATTTTTGTGCTTTCTCTCTTATCACTCAAGTCAGGCTCAGGGAAGAGGACTTCTCAAATCTGTTAATGGAATACTTTACCACATATTACCAATGCTTTGTAATAATGACACTAGTTACGCTCATTATCTAGTTGACCACTGAGGAAGTCATAAGAAGTTTCACAGGCCTTCCTGGAAACATTTCTTAAGGGAAGGTCCCCTGTGTTTGATTATATTATAGCTCAGGCTCCTTCTGTGTCCTCCTTGTAGAGCAAGGTACAATCCTGCCTGTTGCCACGTGACCTGTAATGCTTCCCTGTGGAGTTTATTTTTCAGTCTGTGCTACCTGCCTTCATGGCTTGCTTTGGCCAACGGAACATGAAGAGGTAATATGGGTCATATCAGAGTCAATGCCTTAAAAGTCATCCTATGCTTCAGCTCTCTTTCCTCTTCCACAAATGTCCTAAATAGAAACTTCTCCTTCAGGCTGAAAGCCCAAGAAATGAACTGCTGTTGTTTTAAGAGATTTCAGGGCTATATGTTATGGCAGCCCACCTAATGAAAACTGACTACGATAATCAGTCTGTTACCACCCACAAAGCTACCCTTTACAAATGGTAAACTGGAGTCAACGGAAAAATTCTTCCTCCTTTTGACTCTCATGTAGTCACTTATTTTTTTCCCAAAGATTTACCTCTTCATTCCAGAGACAGAGAGAGAAAGAGAGAATGTGTGCAGACACAGGCAAGTGCTCACATGTCTGGGGGGAATCACAGAGGGAGAGAACCGTCAAGCAGACTCCCCTAGGGCATGGAGCCTGAGGAGGCTCAATCTCACGACCTGGAGATCATGAACTGAGCTGAAACCAGGAGTCGGAAGCTCAAATGACTGAGCCCTTCATGGTAGACACTTTTGAGGCATATTTCATAAGGCTCCTCCTCAGCACCAGCAGGATGGATCACTGGCTACCCAGAGGACTGGTCAACTCAATAATGCATCTCAGTACTGGCTTTCTTTTCTTTTCTGTTTCATTCCCTATGGCCTGCATTCCTGACTCCTGGAATCACAATGCTAAATAAAATATCTGCACACTGTGAACTTTGTTTCAGGCTCTGCTCTCCAGGATCACAAGCTCAAACACAGTCCTTATTCAATTTGCTACAGATTTTGTGATAAGTGGCACCTGACCACTTTGGCTCTCTGCCCAAAACTTGGCTACTTTCCCCCCCCAAAATTTCAATGTTTCCCTTCCTCTGCTGATTCTAGCTGATGTGAACATTTAAAGCATTTTCAATCTATAAGAGTGTCACCATTCCTTCTACAATGTGACCTGTGGAATAAATAAGTATTCTCAGCGGTCTAATAGAATAATCCAAATGTGGAAAGAAAAGCATTTTAAAAGTCCTTAAATTTGTCTTCGAGGGACCCATTGGACTTTCCCGCCTATCTGAATCATTATGTAGCTGCTGGATCACTCTGTTCCAAAACCCTGATCTTATCTTTGATATAAATGAGTCCTGTCAACTTTGCACATGTGTGCACTACTGCCATCCAACGAATACATGCACAATCACAGGATATAGTCCTCTGGACAGCAGTTCTTCCACATACATAAAATCGACCTGAATATTCGCCAACGGCTCCCAGTGGGGAGGAGAAGCTTCTCTCTTTGTCATCACAGCTTTGCAGGAATGTGCACCTGCTTTGCAGGGTGGCTTTGGGAGCAGTACAGAGCCACAGTGCGAGAGCACGCATGTCATGATGTTGTCTCCGTCACCTGCCCCACTCTGTTTCTGTGTGCCAAGCCATGAAGTACAAGAGCAAGGGAAGAGTGCTGCCCCAGTGGCTTCCTGGAAAGGCCCCAAATAATTCAGTGATTCAAAGTACTTCCTACAAGTCTACAAATTGTGTGTATGTGCGCATGCACATGTGTGTGCTGCAAGTCTCCCAATCTTGTGTGTGTGTGCACATGGACACACACGCACAGTTCTGTATATGCGCACGTGTGTCTGCATGCCTTGCATAAGCGTGTGCACATAGGGGTGTGTGTACACACATGCGCACACACGCGTGTCCACAGCATTAAGGACCGACTGTGAAGAAGGGCAGCCTCTGAAAGATCTTCAGAGGAGACCGACCAACTGATAGAAATGAAAGCAAAGGCGGAGTTTAAGAATGAGGCCTGACCACAGTCTGCAGTGAGCTTGTAAGCAGAATAACTATACCATACCAGCTGTGCCAGTGACTCATGTCTTCACGATCATCTACAGGTGATATGCGTGCTGACAGACTTCAGAGAAGGAGGCTGCACTGTAGACTGAGGGGAACAAGTTTTGCTGTTGGGGTAGAATACACAGGACGCCAACAACCTTTCCCTTCTTCACGCAGACAACAGCCGGCACAGGCAGAGAACAGCTCTTCTGGTGAGTGTGGGTGACAGGACCCATTCACCTCAAAGATGGGGTCAGGGGTTTTGATTTGGGCACGGAGGCTCACCTCATGGGTCCTTCATTCTAGACAAAATTGCCAAGCACTGCCTTTTCTGTTCTTTGTGTCAATATACATTTATCTCCCCTCCCCGTTTTATTAGTCTTTGGGATTTTTTTTCACTCCTTTGTTAAATGCAAGTTTTTACTTTTAAAACGAATATGTTTTAATAATATATACAGTCCTAATTACCTTATGGTGCTTAACTACCTCTTATCCCAGACAGTTGTATGGTACCTTTGAATTCCTTAGAAGATTTTATTTTATTTTTAAATATTTTCTTTAGAGAGAGAGAGAGAAAGAGAGTGCATGAGCAGGGGAAAGGGAGAGAGGGAGAGAGGGAGAGAGAGAGAGGGAGAGAGAGACTCTCGAGAATCTCAAGCAGACTCTGCACTGAGCATGGAGTCCATGGTGGGGCTCAATCTCACAAATCCCAGATCAAGACCTCAGCCGAAATCAAGAATTGAACTCTCAGCCAACTGAGCCACCTAGGCACACCTCCTTAGGAGAGTTTAGAGAACTATAAGCTATTCACTTTTTAAATACTGAAGTGGAGGGTACCGGAGTGGCTCAGTCATTAGGCATCTGCCTTCTGCTCAGGTCATGATCCTGGAGTCCCCAGATCAAGCCCCACATCGGGATCCCTGCTCAGCGGGAAGCCCACTTCTCCCTCTCTCACTCCCCCTGCTTGTGTTCCCTCTCTAGCTGTGTTTCTCTGTGTTGAATAAATAAATAAAATCTTTAAATAAATAAATAAACAGTGAATTGGTTTGAAGTCCCAAATTTCATTAAGAGCTTTAAAAAATATATTTAAATTAACATTAGAAAATCATACCATTATTTAATATTAAGAATATTTTTTAAATGATACCTGAAATATTTTCCCAGATAATTTAAGTGGACTGTTTTTATAGGAGCACATAATTTGTGACATTGAGTCTCACAAGAAACATTGTATAAAAATGACAGTTATTTAAACTACAATTTAACTTAACTAAACTCCCAGGTTGACATTTATATACTCTTAAATATTTACTTAGGTACTAATAATGACTGACTTATAAACAAATGTACAAAAGTTCATTTAATTTAGTCTTTGTACAAAAGAAATCCAAAATGTTCTGTTTTCATTTTCTTTTATTTCACTACAGAAACAACTTGCTCTTTCCACAAAAATAAGATAAATAGCCATTATTTAAAACCAAAACTCACAAAATAATTTGCCAAATGATTTGTCTTGATTGGGTATGTTTTTTTTAAGATTTTATTTATTTGACAGAGAGAAACACAGCCAGAGAGGGAACACAAGCAGAGGGACTGAGAGAGGGAGAAGCAGGCTTCCCGCCGAAGCAGGAAGCCCGATGTGGGGCTCCATCCCAGGTCTCCAGGATCACGACCAAGCAGAAAGCAGTCGCCCAACTAACTGAGCCACCCAGGCGCCCCTTGACTGGGTATATTAAATAGATCTTTAAGTGCACTCATGTTACCATGTACAATTTCAATCTTCTAATTCCTGGCTTGAAAGTCTTAATACAAAATATACTAAATATAGCCTTTGCAATTCATTGTTACCGCAAACAGGCTACGTCCTCTATAGGCTACAGTCAACGTGTCAGCAGAACTGCATTCCTCTAGAGCCTCTCCGGAAGAATCATGTGTTTTCTAGCTTTTAGAGACTGGGCACATTCCTTGGTTTATGGTGCTTCCCTCCATCTTCAAAGTCCGCAGCACACACTCCTCAAATCCTTCTCCTGACTCTGGTCCCTGCTTCTCTTGTCACTTTTCCTCTCTCTCTTCTTACACAGCCCATCTGGAGCACCAAGGATAACCTCTCTATCTTAAGATCCTTCTCTTAATCACATCTGCAAAAGCCCTTTTTCCCAATGAGGTAATGTTTTCGCAGGTTCCAGAACATGGATCTCTTCAGGGAGCCATTATTCTGCCTGATTTAATGGGGTTGAACATAGTGGAGTGATCCTGCTTGCTCAAGAAGAATAAACCAACACTTTCACAGTCTTTAAAAAGGCTGGTATGGTCATTAATTAATTCAGCCTCTATCCAGGTTTTAAAGTATTTGTGGGATATGTAAATATACATACAAATATACATATATTCCATCTCTCTTCTCTTTTGCTTCTTTAAGGACCATTCTCAGATGACACATATTTGGTGGGGGAGGAATCCTTCTACTTCCTGGTAGGAACAGAGAAGAGATGGAGTCTCAGGGCATACTAAAGAACTGTGGCCTCTCTTGTAATCCCTTAACATTAATTTTTATAAGGGATGCAGACTGGAGTTTAAGTCCAAGAGTTAGGTATTGTCATATGTTCTACACATTGGCCATTAAGTCATAAGGCTCCCCATTTCTGGTTCCCTATTCACGATCAATGAACCACAAATATAACTTTTCACATCTGTCATTCAGGGGGACTTGGGAGATCCTCTGTGCCTCTACATAGCTCTTCAAAGGAGAAATCGATTTTAGGAAAAGGCTTATTTTCTTTCTTTCTCCCTTCCATTCTATCTTCCTTCTTTATTATCTGTCTTCCTTTTTAATAAAAAATGGAATTAAAAGCCTCTAGAATTTTAAAGTTCTATACCAGAAAACCTGATTAAAAAGAAGTAAATCTACTTTGACCCAATTTGGCTTATATATAACAGGAAAATCTGTCTTCAAATGCTCACCTTTAGGAATGATTTTTGCTTTGTCCACAAGCTTCAAATAAAAAAACAAATGTAAAATATTACAGGGTAAATATGGTGGCTGAATTCCTTATGCTTCATAAATATTCAAAGAATACTGAACTTGATATACCAGAGTTATATAATCTACTACCTAATCAGATATCCTGCTGATTAGAAGAAATGGGCTTCACTTGATTCTTGTGAGAAGGTAAAAGCCTGGCCGATTACAGAAGTCTCCTTTGCTGAAAACATGAATACTAAGCCATTTCCCCCAGACAATTGTATTACATGGTCAAAACCATGGCAATTGGCTTCCTCTATCATCAATTTTACTTAAACTGAAGTCTCCCTTTTTTTCCCACTACTCTTCAAAGTAAGAAAGAAGAATGCACACCATTTCATCTGTATACAAACTCAGGATCAAAGAATAACAAGTTTTTTATTTTTGAGATTCAGAGTGATCAGCTCTTTGAGCAATTACACAGGTTATGATGGGAAATGCGAAAATCTAGGGACCCATTGAAGCTTAACTGTGCCCCACATTTATTCTGATCCCTTCTTTGCAGCCTACATTTCTGCCTTAATTCATAGCTAATAGAGGTCAGAGTTGGGGTTAATAGCCTGCAGCTCAACATTCATTAAGTCATTCACTGATCATTAAAACATCCTGAAAGAGCTTTGTGTTGAAGTTTTAATAGCAGCAATATATGGAGACTTGCTGTTCTCAAATACTAATAATGTTCTTTTATGACAGTAAGAAAGTATGTGCTAACATTAATCTTGATTAGTAGTGTCTCTCTCTTAACATGGATTCAAAAACAAATTTTTAAGAAAGCTAGAAGAGAGGTGAGGCTTCATGCATCAGAACTTTCTGGCCCATGAGCTAACATCACAGTTTTGGGGATCAGTAAGCTCTCCGGGTGCTGATTGAACCAGGTATGGAAGTGCCCTGGAGCCAGCTTGGAAGATTCCTCTAATCCTGGAGATCTCTCACTCCATCCAACAGAAATTAGGTGAGCACCCAGGATAAAAGGGCCCTGGACTGGGGACACAGCAGTAAACAAGGCAGAAATTACCTTGTGGAATCCACATTACACCCACCTGGAGAAATCCCTGGCCCACATTAATTTGAAGAATCTGAATGGTAAAAGGAATCACATAGGTCCAAGGATAGAGTTCAAACACATTACAAATGTTTTCTATGTATAACTACTTGTATGACTATAAAAATATAAAATTAATAGTATAGATTGTCTCTTAATACACACATAGGTTTGTAAATATATTTTTAAAGGACAGGAGGATGCACTGTTAATATCCAACTTGGGGTAGGGGGAAAAGGAGATGGACGAGTCAGGGATAGGAATCAGGATGGTCAGAGGAGCCTTACAGGAGGGCTCCAAACTGTTTATTACAATGTTCTGGGAAATAACCAACACCACATCTCTTACGTTCCTGCCAAAAATAAACACACTGAATCTAATCACAAGGAAATGTCAGAAAGATCCAAGTTGAGGAACTTTCAACAAAATAACTAGCCTATAGCCTTCAACAGTGTCAAGGTCATGGAAGACAAAGGAACCTGAGGAACTGACTAAGGAGACGTGACAGTGAGTGCAATGCCTGATCTTGGACTGGATTCTGAGCCAGACCCCACAATAGCTAGAATGACATTATTTGCACGATCGAACAACTCTGAGCTGTGACTGAAATTACAGTGTTGTATCGATGTTCAAGTTCTTGATTGTGACCCCTAGAATGTCGAACACCGATGAACTATTTTGGAGTAAACAAATACTAAAACTTAGCCTCTGATACTTCAGAAAAATCACGGCCAAGAGACAGAATGCTGCAAAAGGAAAGGGGGAGAGGGAAGAAGGAAGGAAGAAGGAAGGAAGGAAGGAAGGAAGGAAGGAAGGAAGGAAGGAAAAAGAAAAAGAGAAAAATAGAGCAAAAGAAGGAGAATGTGGGCAAGCAGTTTATCTGGGTAGAAGACATGGAGTTCTTTGTGTTATTTTTCCAACTTTTCATACGGCACCGACATTGCTGTGTTTGGTATCCACATAGGAAAAACAACACTGTAATCAAAGAGGCCAAAATATTGATGGGGTTAATTGTGGGTCTTGGGAGTAGGTGTGATTGGGTTTTAAAATACTTTATGTGTAATGCTTTCTGTTTTCCAACTTGGTAAGAAAAGGAAAGATCTGAAGGACTCACAGAAGAGCCAGTTATACGTAGGCCAAGGTGAGGTCAGCGGGGATTCTGGAGTCAGGATGAAGTTGGGACATCCTACAGCTCCTCTCTTTTGTCAACATACTGATGCCTGAGAGCCGCTCTAGACCCACTCTGCCTGTGCAGAGCCTGGAAAATGGCCTTCAGGACCCAGGGGTAGACGTTAGTTGAGACACAACTCAGAGTATACCTTGCACCTATGGGTCACACACTCTGGCGGGAAATACTGATAATGCAGGATGATATGCATGTGTGGGGGCAAAGGATATATGCAAAGTCTTTATATCTTCCTCCTAATGTCGCTGAGAACCTAAAACTGCTCTTAGTCTTTTAAAAACTCATTTTCTATCTATACATGTATCAATATACATACATATATGATTAGAGAAAGAGAGAAGACTTACTAGGTATAACTATTATGCACACATATGTCTATATATTGATGTGCAGGCACTATTATTGGTGCCGGGGAATATAGTAGCCAATTATCCTAAGAGTAATGGCCGTCTTTGGAAAGAACTGAAGCAAGTGAGTGACAGGATCTCTTTTCCATGTTACCGGTTAGGAAAAACAGATTAAAGGGAGGCAGGATTGGAGACAGCAGCAGGTGGGAGCCACTGGTGCTGCCCACTTGAGAAATGAGAAGGTCTGGATTAGCCCGCTGGTGCCCTAGCATGAGGTCTGGATTCGAGAAAGACATGGATGGCAGAATCAGCAGGACTCAAAAGCTGGCTGAGTGAGGGAAGCCAGTGAGGGAAGCCAGGAACTTGTTTGCCAGTCCAAAGAGTCAAGTTCCTTTCAGCTTTTGTTGAAAGCTATCCCCTCACATCCATATGCAGAAACCTTAACGTGCAAAGTGACACTATTTGGAGATAGGGCCTTAGGGTGGGACCTGGGTTTAGATGAAGTCATGAGGACACAGTACCCACAACAGGATGAGTGTCCCTACAAGAGAAAGAGACCAGAGCATTCTCTCCACCATGTGCAAACACAGGAGGAAGACGGCGGTCTGCAAGCCAGGAAGGGAACCTCACCAGGAACAAAATCCACAGGTCCAACCTTGATCTTGGACTCCCCAACCTCCAACACTGGGAGAAATACAACAGTTGCTTAAGCTACCCATTCTGTGGTACTTTGTTCTATCTGCCCAAGCAAACTAACACAGTTTATAAACATAATGTCTATGTCCATAGCGTCTTCCCTTCCCTACGTGTTGTGTTGTGTTTTGTTCTTTTTTTTTTTTTAAGATTTTACTTATTTATTTGTCAGAAAGAGAGAGCACAAAAGCAGTGGGAGCAGCAGACAGAGGGAGAGGGAGAAGTAGACTCCCCGCTGAGCAGGGAGCCCAATAAGGGACTCGATCCCAGGACCCAGTTATCATGACCTAAACTAAAGGCAGATGCTTAACTGACTGAGCCACCCAGGCGTCCCCCTTGAGTGGCTTTATTTCCATGTAACTCTCACCAGTTTGAAATCATTAATAATTACAATGTAATTAAGTGCTTCACTTTCAAAACAGTTTGCAAGAATATGTTGACTGCAATGAATCTGCATTTTTTTCCTTTTCTTTACATAATGCCTTCATGGCTCTCTGTCCCTTCTGTAGCATTTCTGTGAAGCTCTCATTTTGGACAGTGTTCTGACATCTGTGCTCCAATTCTAAAAAGTTATTCTCTCCCACATGTGGATAGATATAAATTCAGATGTGGCTCAAGCACACCCTTACTAAGAAAGAGTAAAAACAACTGTCACAGATGAATGAAGATATTTATAAATATCACTCAAAAAATACCTAGTATTAGAGAAACACTACATTTTATTTCAAGATTTGCTCCTGCTCCTATCTTTATTAAATTAGAGAGATAAATCTCTATGAAAGATAACAGCAAACCATTTTGGAGTACATGCCTCGAGAGAAAGGCCCTATTCTTTCACGGAGATGTGTCAAGGCTAATGGATATAGTCAAAGGTTAAATTTCAGGGCCCTGGACCAGGTTTGATTCATGCTGTTCTATAATTGCATGCCCGTGGCTACCCTAGTTGGTTAGTACACTGTGCTAATGAGGCTGGTGGCAAGAGTTCAAATCCCCAGGCAGGCAATTTGTTTTTCTCTGCTGGTGGTTGTGGCTATAATGTCTACCCCAAGTCAGGTATCAAAAATGTGTGTCAACTGTCACAATGTCAAGAGAAAGTGCAAATGGCTTAATGAAAAATCTGTCCTTTCCATTAGAAAAACATCCCAAAGCACATGTACAACTCATGGGAGGACAGTGGTGTCACCTTCAAATACAAAGCATAGGACATTCCTCATATTACTACAACAAACAAAGTTCCTGCCAGAAGCAAGTCATAAATGTCACCAAGAATGATGATCTTAAATTAGATTCCACATGAATAATTTCATCATTCTTCATCTATGACCAAAGAGCACTAAATTTGCCATTACGTAAAAAATTCGTGAAGAGAGCATTTACCTGCTTCCTTCCTGTCTCCCGAAATTGTTATGAGAATGAATCAGATAGCATCTTGGAGGCATTTTAAAATAATAAAATATTAATCCAAATGATTCCCCTTCTGACTCAGAGGGAGGGTAGATATATTGAGTTTTCACAATACAAAAGCAACGGGTACCGTGCAGTCAGGCTTGCACAACGGTCAATTCAGAAAAGGAAAATGGGATCTCAAGTCTGCTTTTTGAGTGGGACGGCTGAGGAAGTTCATGGTCATCTGGCAGCATGATGCAGACAGAACCTTGGCTAGTTCTGACACAATCATTTCAGAGGCTCTCTTTAGCTACTGGATACCGTTGAACAGAATTCAGCAGATGGTCAGTCCACCTTAAAACCACCTTAAAACCTAACTTAGGGACTCAAGGACTTAATGCATAACAATTCTCACTGGAACACACATTGACTCCTAACATGGAGGCTCTCCTTCATATGGAGGCCTGCAAGAGATAGCTGGCTGGCCAGATATACAGGTGCATCCTCAAATAAAGGAAGAAAAACAGACAGATGGGAAATTATACAAGTCTAGGGTCTGGGGATGGGATCTGTAACTCTCTGAATCCAGAACCAAAATCCTAGAAGCCACCCTTGAACTGTCCTTCTTAGGCATACGTGATCATTCACCTCAATGGCTCTCACTCATGTTTAATCATGCTACTTCCAAAGTGTTACTGATATCCCTGCACTTCATTCCATCTCCTTTGTAGCATCTCCTACCTAAATTATGTCAACTGCCTGGTCACTCTTTTCATCTAGGGTTTGTCCTTCCATTCTCTTATCCATATTGCTGTAAGAGGGATCTTTAAATAAAAGCAATATGCTTTAAAGCCCACAGTAGCCCCCCACTGCCCTTCAAATACAGTACAGTTCCCTTAAGATAGTTGCAAAGCCCTCAACAATGGGACCTGATTTCATACCTTCCACCCTCTATATTCCCACATATTCTCTGCTCTAGTTCATTCCAGTCTGACAAATGTGCCATTCTCTCTCTCAATTCCCAAACTCACACATGTTATTCCTTCTGATAAATCATTCTCTCTCCCAAACCTCCAGATCACTGAACTCCTACTCACCCTTTAGAAACCAGCTTCAACGTCTCTCTCTCCTCTTCCTGGAGAACCTCCCTTGACCTCAGAACTTTGTTTCATGGCCCTGTTTTCTGTACATATTTAGGTAATCAGTCATTAGGTACTCTATACCTTCTGTTACACCCATAATGAATATTCATCATACTAATTATAGCAATCAATTGAGATTTTGTCTTTCCTGCTAATCTCCAACCTCAGGGAAGCAAAGACAGGATTCATCTTATTCACTTGTATTTGTAATGAGACCAAAAGCTCTGTGAGTGTAGGAATTTCTTTTATTTTCTACTATATCCCCAGCACCTAGAGCAGTACGGATAATAACAAACACTAAATACATTCTTGTTGAATAAATAAATGAATGGTAGACACTCAGCATATGTTTGTTTAAAAGAATCCAGTAAGGAAATGCAAGCCTACACAGAGATTTATTTAAAAACAAACAAACCAAAAAAAAAAAAAAAAAAGCCCTCAAAACAACCAAAATTATAGGAAACATTTAATAATCAGAATGGTGATGATTTCATTATTATTTTACATTGGGAGAATAATCCACATGTCTTATTTTCCCAGGACTCTCTCCCTCATAGCTCAGGTAATCAGGTTGTTATTCCATAATCACAGAATTAATTTTAAAAGATTGAATGTCCTAAAGAACACATCCACCAAGCCAGGGACACTGGACATTGGAATCACCGTATTCCTCCTTTCTACATATCACTAAGTGGTGGGCATCCTGGAGGTGGGGTGTCAGGAGATGATCCAGATTTTTCCAAAGAGGTAAAGACTGCTGTTCAATGTTGTTCAGTACTGCCCCTCAATGTTCAAGCCTTTAAGGAAGAATATTTCTTTATGGTCAATGCATGAGCAATGATTTCATCTTCTGCAAAGGGAATTGAACTATAAGCTCTCTAAAGTCTCTTTTAAAATTTAGTATCCTTTTAAAATCATAGAAACTAAAAGTCATGAGTTTTTCTCATTAGAGGACCATTGAGGGGCACCTGGGTGGCTCAGTTGGTTAAGCGACTACCTTCAGCTCAGGTCATGATCCCAGGGTCCTGGGATGAAACCCGCTTTTCCCTCTCCCTCTGCTGCTCCCCCTGCTTGTGCGCTCTCTCACTCTCTCTCGCTCTCTCTCTGTTAAAAAAAAAAAAAAAAAAAAAAGGATCATTGATACATTTCTGTACATAACCAGAACTAAAGTCCTAGAAATGAAGAGTCTCATGCTACAACTTCTTTCTGTGCCTTCCTGATCACACTCTGGGAAAGTCAGTGAGGATATGTTAGCTGGCCTAATTAGAAGTTACAAGGTCAAGCTCAAGTGGGAAAATACATAATTCTTACTTTTACATTTGAGCATAGGTTGTAATAAATAGTTTTCTTAAAAAAAAAAAAAATGAAGTGCTTTCCCCTACATGTTTACAATGACAGCCTTTTCCTTCTCTCTGAACATCCAAAGCTGACACACGAGCAGGTGGCCTCACTTGCCACAGCCAAGTGAATAGCAGGGGTTTTTTTTAATTTTTTTCACATAATAAGCTATCTAGGCTGATGAAGGAAAATGGTCCCCATAACTATATGGGGTCGTAAATTTGGTAATAGAGTTCTCTAGAATGGCAGGCTCCTGCAATACACATTTGGTCTTTCTTCTTCCTCCCTCTGCCCTGTCAATAAGAAGGATGATCTGATGAATGCAGCCAGACAAAGAATTAGTAAAGAGGAAGAAATTAGCTGTAATTAAAGGTAAAGAGATTTCTTCTGGGCATAAGGGGAAACTCTTGATCTTTGCTATGATTAAATATTAAAACAGGCCAATCAGATGCATGAAGTTTTTATCCTGAGGGAATTTTCTATAAAGGCTAAAAAAAATTTTTTTTTCTGTCTGGGATCCTTCCTTTTTCCTGCATTCATTCCTCTGATAGAAACAATTGATTAACTACGGACTGATTAACCTAAATGTACAGAGCATATTTCTGAGCCAAAAGATAGGAATCAGGATCATGGGGTATCTTTAGGTTTGTCACATTTCTCAAATGTTATAAAGTGTTCATGAATACGCATATGGAGAGGATGGCAAAGGGAAGATCATCCACAAAGGGATGAACCCTATGCTGACTATCAGATATGGCTCTTTGTGATAAAGAACATTTCTGAGAAATGGGTGTAGATCACCTGATGTAATTTATCTCAGAGGGGAAATGACATCTGGGGGAGTGAACTCTCCATTACCAAAGTTATCCAAAAACTGGATGACCATCTGTCAGGCACTAATGGAAATTTCCATATTTTGCTTGAAGAGAATACGTCTAAAAGGATGTCTTCCCTGAGAACAAAACCGCCCAATTTTTGAGTAGAAATGTTAACTGGAGACACCCTAAAAATTAGAAAACAAGTCGGGTCCATGAGGACGCACACATGCACACATGCCCCCCCAACACACATTCACACACAAGCGAATGCATACACACAAACACACACACACACGAAAAGAACTAAACTCAACTCCAAAGTACTAATTTGATTTTCATTTTTAAAACTGCAGAATGTCATAACAAATTCATGTGTAAGCACCTCAAAGAAGAGGTCCCAGAGAACAACCTAATAGGGAGTCAACAACCTAATAGGATATGAGCACCTAATAGGGAGTCAACAACCTAATAGGGTATGGGCACCAGCTAATGAGAATGGGTTGGAGCAAGATACCAGTACCCCCTTGCTATGCCTTTATTTGCTGGATCTGGGAACATCTAGCAGTACCTGAGGGGAGAGTCAAGGATAACTTACAAGGAGCCTTTGGAACTAGCTACCTGTCAAATGCTTCAGAAACATTTCCCTATTTTAACAAACAATGCTACTGTACTAGGGTACTCCCACTTAGCTATCAGCCAAGAACACAATCATTACTGTGAATCCTGATACTGATAATTCCATCACACTAACCTTCCCCTCAACAGTGAGTTTTGAAGGGAAGGAAAAGAGAGACAACACACCTTGCTTTATATAGGCTCTCCATTCTCTTCTACATGACAGAGCCATCAATAAATGGAGATACAGGGTGTCTGGGTGGCTCAGTTAAGCATCTGATTCTTAATCTCAGCTCAGGTCTTGATCTAAGGATTGTGAGTTCAAGCCCCATGTTTGGCTCCGTGGAGCCTACTTAAAAAGGAAGGAAGAGAGGAGGGAGGAAGCAAGGAAGGGAGGAGGGAGGGAGGGATGAGAAGTAAGGAATGGAGGGAAGGGAGGGATGGAGGCAGGAGAAGAGAGGGATAGAGAGAAGGGAAGGATAGAAGGATAAAGAGAAGGGAGGGATGGAGGGAGGGGAAGAGAGGAATGGAGGGAAGGAGGGCTGGAAGGATGGGAGGAATGGAGGGAAGGGAGTGGGGGACAACAGGCTGGGTTTCACAACATGGTAGAGAAGATCTGTGTGGAGGGTCATGTACAAAGAGGGTTTCAATGACTCCGTCCCAAACAACAGACACCATGACCCACAGGGGTTTGTTTCGAGACCAGGGATGTTCATCCACTTACCAATTTTATTTCACTTTATACAATAATGTGTACAAAAACTAGCATCTTGATAGAGGCTGGAAAAATAAGAATTCTAAGTAGAGGCAGAAGAAAGTATGAATTAGGAGTAGGGAAGAAATAAATGCCAACTCTGAAAGATCAACACAATTTCATGTATCACTGGTCACCGAGAAAAAGGCAAGAAAGAAAGAAGTTTCACACAACAGAAGTACATAGGTAGGAACAAAACTACACAAAGTCGTGAGACTATGTGGATAATTTATGTGTAATTAATATATTAATGCCTACTGGTCCTATCACTCTAGCTTCACCTACTCATCCACCTACTCAAAATAAACTGACCCCCTACCATTCAATCCTTTAAATCTGTTAAAGTATTCCGTAAGGTGCAAAGCACCATATCAAAGCCTGCTTAATTGTTATAATCAATCGGCTCTCCTTAAAGGCAGAAATCATGACATTGCCTTCTATAAAAATGAATTTTTAATTATACAAGTAGCAATAAATGCACTCCTTTTTAAAAAATTCAAACACAAATATTAAAGAAAAGTAGAGTGATCATATAGTTTATTATCCAAATTAGGATGCTCTTGGGGGTGAATGGAAGTATACTTAATCATGATATGGAGACAGCAGGTATAAACTGAGACCCACAAGACAAACTGGGGCACTGGGGCACTCTACAGCTGAGGAACCGAGAAGCCCCTTGGGAGCCCCTTCCTCCCCCACAACAGCGTTGTCTTGGCCTTACCCAAGAGACAGCTGCTGTTATTACTTCAGAAGACTGACAACTTGAAAGCATTTAAAGTTTAGAGAATGTTTGATAGAAAGTCAGAAAACTTTATTCAGAGAGCCAAGGAAGGTAAAGTGAGATAAGGCAAAGTCTCTCCCAGAATGTGACACATCTTCAGTCCATGGTTCATGTAAGGGATCTCTCCTCTGACGTCCACCCCCACATCTCTTGCTCTGAAGCACTTCCTCCTGGTATATTTTACCTCCATCTGACAATGTCTAACTCATCAGTTGACCTCAAGAGATATTGGGGCAGTCTCTCCAAGAAAACTCTGATAAATTCTGGTCCTGTTTTCTACGGCCTTGAAGGGCTTTTATTTCCATTTTTAAAAATAAATCACTTATGGGGAACGTGGGTGGCTCAGTTGGTTAAACGACTGCCTTCAGCTCAGGTCATGATCCTGGAGACCCGGGATCGAGGCCCGCATCCGGCTCCTTGCTCAGTGGGAAGCCTGCTTCTCCCTCTCTCACTCCCCCTGCTTGTGTTCCCTCTCTAGCTGTGTTTCTCTCTGTCAAATAAATAAATAAAATCTTTTAAAAAAATAAATAAATCACTTATGATATCTCCCCATTACGGCTGTATTTCAATCTGCCATTGATTCTGAAATGCACTTAAAATTGAGGGGAAAAATGTATTCCTAACTCCTGATGTTCTAAAGAGAGCAGATAATGTGCATCCAAAACCCCCCAGAAGGGAAAGTTATTGGGGAACGTTCCTGTCCGCCCTTTGTTCATTGCTCTTCTGGAGAGGAGAGGTGTACCAATTGCTGAAGTCCGTAGAGAGAGCTGAGCGATGCCAGGCCCAGCCCCTTCAGAGAGACAATGGCCTTTCCAGAGACTGGACACTCTATTCATTGAAGGAAAGGAGCTCACCTGCGCTAACTGGCTGGGCCGGGGCAGCTGTGAGAAGTCTTCCAGTTCCAGGGGCAGTATTACTAAGCCTCTTTGGCCCAAATGCAAAGCCATGTTTTCCCATCAGCTTAATCAGTAATAAAGCCAACTTTCTTTTTACTCCCCATCTGTCTGTCTTCTCTAGCCTGTCTCTCTATTGGCTCCACCATCTGGAGAGAAAGACGAGTGTCATTTATTGGTCTTCCAAAATCCCACATGTAGCTCTGATTGATGAGATTCGATAGCAGCTCTTTGTTATCGGTAATCACTGTGTGGAGAGGCCGTGGGGGCCCTGACCACGTGTTGTTTTCTCTTGTACCTCTGTGACTAACAGCACACATTTGCAGGTAGATCCCAGAGCCGTGGTGAGGTCTTGCGCTGCAGGATAGAGTTTCCTCTATTAATATGCCTACTTCATTGGCATTACCTCCCACTAAAGGAGATCTTTTTTTTTTTTTTTTTTTAGAATTACACACAATTTAGAGTATGGAAATTCACCCCACGTAAATTCACCCACATGTTCGAAAAGTCTTACCAGCTTCCTGAGGCCCTTGAAATTAATGGTCAGAAACCCTGTACCCTGTCCAGATGAGCACAGGGCCCCACATGCCTCACTAACTAGCTGGTAGAGAAGAACAGAATCCTAGACTCTTAAAAAAGAGACTTCAGAGCTCCTCAGAATCAGCTTCTATTTGAGACCCAGGAAACAGATCTAGAATAACACTGTTTAAGGTTGTGATATGCAAATCCCTTTAAGCTCCTTAGGACTGTTCATATTTCAAGCACGTGAGAACTATTTTTCCTAGTGCAGAAATCCTGAAGGTCTTCCCACCCCAGAGCTGTATTTCCTCTGTACTAACTTATTCTACATGTGGAAAAGCAAGGGACTCAAAAGAAGATCCTTCTGTTTCTAGAACAATTAAACTATCCTCCTGGGGATGGCTGATGTAGGCTGCTGTTTTAAAACAAAGGAAACTAAATGTGAATACTTTTAAAAAATATATACCAAACGAAGACAGCACCAGGGCCCAGCAAATGCCTAATAAACGATCATTATCTGGCAATGGAGAAGATACATTAAAGAAAAACCACCCACTGTTGCTTGTATTTATTATAGCTACATTTTATGTAAACACATCATTATATGCAAATCAGTTACAACCCCGAGGCTCTGGGCAAGTAGCCAAAGTCTTGGAAGCCACACAGTCCAGACATCATAATCGTGGAACTCCAAGCACTTGAGAGGCGTGTTAAGCCATCCTGTGGAGCCTTTGCCTCTCCTGGCTGCTATTTCTCTCCTTTACTCGGCAGAACTGAAGTCCTTCCTCATTTTTGATTAGATCCTCCTTCTTCCATGACCATGAAAATCAGTCCTTCCTTTCAGGAATTCTCAACCACGTCATTCTGGACATTTGGGGCTGATTCAATGTTTGTTGTAAGGAGCAAAAGGGGGGAGGGGCTGTCCTGGGCCTCTGCTCTCCACATGCCAGGAGTGCCTCCCTCCTTCCCAGCTGTGACAATCAAAATGTCCCCAGACAGCTCCAGATGTCCCCTGGGAGACAAAAATCACCCTTGTCCCAAGCTGAGAACCACTACTTTAAAGGAATCTGCTTAAAATCAAGAAGCAAAATTAGGGGCGCCTGGGTGGCTCAGCTGGTTAAGCGACTGCCTTCGGCTCAGGTCATCCCGGAGACCCGGAATCGAGTCCCACATCGGGCTCCCTGCTCGGCGGGAAGCCTGCTTCTCCGTCTCTCGCTCCCCCTGCTTGTGTTCCCTCTCTCGCTATGTTTCTCTCTGTCAAATAAATAAAATCTTTAAAAAAAAAAAAAGAAGAAAAAGAAGCAAAATCAGATTTAAATTTGAGAAAGCATCTGAGAGTTTAAGGGCCCTAAGGGGTCCTTCATAGTAGGAGGCTGCTTATTTTCTTCCCAATCACTCCCTTGACCAAGGCAGCCTCTCTGTATGCAATTCACTGGGAATTCTTCCTTATGACCACCCGCTCCCCTAAACTTTTCTGCTTTGCTTCAGGACCATTTCCTCTTCTGGTAGACTGTACCATCCTTTCTTTTTTTTTTTAATATTTTTTAAAATTTATTTTTGCGAGGTGGGGAGAGGGAGAGAGAATAAGGAGGGGGAGGGGCAGAGGGAGAAGCAGGCCCCCCATGAACCCTGGGATCAGGACCTGAGCCGAAGGCCAGCGCTTAACTGACTGAGCCACCCAGGCGCCCCATCCTTTCTGGTTCTAAAATCTGTTTTGTAATAGAAGCACTCCATGTTCTTGGGGAACACCAAATTTATTTCATTCAGACAAAGAATCAATGGGTTTTCTTAATGAAAAGAGATGGGACAACTGGGAAGAGCATATGGACATGGCTTAGGACAATGTGCCAGTCAATATAAATTTACCTGCGTAGCAGAGCTATCGATCCAGTGATTCCAGAAAGCTCTTTGTAAAGTTGGGTAACTTTGAGATGGCCCTCAGGATGCCAACCATTTAATCACAGAATCAGAACCTAGCCACGTGGAATACGAGGAAGAGGCTTCTGTGCAGTACCCTCCTTCAAATTCTCTCCGTCTTGCTAATTTATGGCAGAGCTCCATCCAACTCCAGAGCCAAAACGCAATAATGCAGCTCATTAAGAGCCACCAGGGAGTATTTAGGGAACATGCAAAAGGAACAGTTCCTTTATTTCCTTTCCCTAGAGTCTCATTTCCACTCTAAGGCTTTCTCCATTTCTTCTAGTTTGAACAACTAAAAAATTGGTTTGAAAAATAACTTACCACCGTAGTTTATCTCTGAGCTATGGTTGGTGTTCTGTTTTGTTTTGTTTTCAACTTTTATGTTTCCTGAAGTGCATGTGATTCCGTTCCAATTCCAAATTCCAAACGAGCAAAATGAACTCCTATTTTTCATCTTCAATTAAATAATTCGTTTCTCTCATTTTAAGGCCTCCGATTCAAATAATCAAGTTGACAGGAACTCATCTAGTGTGTTCACTAGAAATTCACCTTTCTTTCTCCCCCTCCCTTACGAAGTTGCCTCCCACAATTTTGGTAGTTATTTCAGATCATGCTGAGCAGCAAAATCAATACCTCATTAAGTTATTTCAATTCGGTGAACTACTGCTGTTGCAGAGCATGAACATGAAATATGGTTTCATCAATAGAATCCCAGGCTCTGTCTACACAAAGACAAAAAAATTGGGTAATTTAGTCACTTCTGTTTTTTAAAAAAAGTCAACTGAGTTGTTTGGTACAGGTAAGACAATAATTTGCCCATTCTATTTGTCACATGCATAGGCCATAGGACCGATAGACTGTCATGATGTTCCTAGTCCATTTCTTTGAGTTCCTATACAACACTATAAACAGAAGAATGCCCATTCTATCCTTCAGTGCTGCCAAGAAAAATTCCCTGCCAATTGCCCATGAGCCTGGTCTCTCCTTATTAAATCCAAGCATAAAGCAATTACTCAGTAAAAACTAAATATATACTAAAGCCCAAAGGTTAGAGAAAATTTAAAAAGATTGTAAGACACAGATCCTGCTTTCAAATGGCTTGCGGTCTACGCAGGAGGCCAAAACTAGCATATGTGGAAGGAAAAATAAAACAAACAAAACCTGCCAACAACCCAAGGCAGAACAGAATTTACTGTTCAACAAAATGGATTAGGGGCTAATGTGGGAGGAGTTCTAAAGAGAAGCAAATCATCAAGGTCTGGCACCATTTAAAAAAAAAAAAAACCTGTTAATTATTAAAAAAAAAACCTGTTAATTATTAAGTCTTTACCTAAATTCCAAACTGATTATGCGCACTGCATCGTTGATTTCCTTATATACTCAGAAAATGCACTGACTTTGCTAGTATATTAGTCTAAGTAGTACAAATAAAATTTATGCATCTAAAATTATGTGCTACCCGGAAATAGAAACGGACTCATAACTATGAAATCATTCAAGAATCAGAATCACAAGGATCTGACTACGTATGGCAGATGAGTAACTCCAAATAGTGAATTCTAATTTTTCAGAGGAAATCAAGTCACTTTTTACTTTCAAGAACCGCAGGGACAGCCAGCCAAAGTCTAGACTGAAAGACGCTGGAGAAGTTTTTACCCACAAAGGCCGTAGGCACCCCAGGCAATACTGCTGGCAAATGCTATTTTCCTTTGCACCCTTCCTCTAACTTTTGTTCTTTTTTATTTCTTCTTACCTTATTTTTCTTCCCTTTCAATTATTTTTTAAATAGCCTTTTTATTGAAGCAACCATATTTTTGGAACAGGTACAGCTGATCCTTGAACAACATGGGGGTTAGAGGTGCTGACCCTCCCATTGTAGAAAATCCAAGTATAACCTTCACCTCCTCCCAAACTTAACTAATAGCCTCCTGTTGCCCCAAAGCCTTATTGATAACAGTGAATTAACACATATGTTGTATGTTATATGCACTAATATGGTATTCTCGCAATAATGTAACCAGAAAGAAAATGTTATGAAGAAAGTGGTAAGGAAGCGAAAAGACGTTTTCAGTCCTGTACTGTAAAAAAAGAAACAGCCTACAGGCAGTGCCCCCCAGCAATCCAGCAGACCTGTCCCTTCCTTCAACAATATTTGTTAGAAACAAACTCAAGCTCCTTCCAGCCTCCGACCACCCTCCAACTTCTTTTCCAGTTGCAATCTTCAGAACTGTCTTCTCAGCCACCCCCTACCTTAGCTCCTTACTGCCCCCCAGCCAGGAGCTCCCAGATTGCTCAGGACCATTCCCTGGGAGCTGCTGCCAACCGCCTGGTCACCAAGCATTGGGGTCCTACCTCTCTCTGGGCTTCCTTCCTCCCCAGAGGCTGTGGTTATGACGGGTGTGCCACCTCTTCTGCAGGCTGGCGGAGGAGAAGCCCAGGGGGCACCCGCCCCGGCCGCTGCTGAAGATGCACACCCAGCCGGGCACTGGGCAGTCTTCCAGGCGGCGCAGCAGCTGCTCCAAGAGGCACGGGGTAAACCCCTGGACCATGGAAGCCACCATGATTCTGGTGAAGAACCTGAAAAGCAGACCCTTTGGAATCTTCGTGCCCCGGGTTGTGTGGGTGCACACCTGCAGCTAGGACTTCCTGGGGAGCTACTTCCGGGAGGAGCAGGTGAAACTCATCAAGAAACGGCGACCCCATGGGGCGCCTGCCTGGGCTGGCCACCCACCCACCGCCCCGGCTTACTTGCGTCTTGCACAGGGGCTCCACCTCCAGCTCCAGCCGGAGCCTCCGGCGCCCCGCGGTTCTTGAGGGGCCCCTGGCGTCCTCCTGGTCTCAGGGCTTCTGCGGGAGTCTCCCTGAAGCTGTTACCCAGGTTTTTAGCCACTCGGGAGCCCCTCACCCAAGCCCTGCACCAAATGTAAACAATAAAGCTTGTGCAAAAAAAAAAAACCCAAAAAACAAAAAACAAAAAAGAGTGTATAGTTGGATCCATGCTGTTCAGACCTGTGCCTTGCAGGGTCAACTCTCTACAGACATTAACACATAAATGAATGTTCATAGATAAAGTGAACAGAACATGTAATGAAAACCCATCACCAAGAGGCAAAACATCGCCACCAGCGGAAAAATCCTTTTGTGGCCTCCTTCCCCATCACTGCCTTGACTTCTATAAGTTTTGCTTGTTTTTGAACTTTATGCAAGTGGAATCATACAGTATGCCTGCTTCCTTTGCTCAAAATTACGTTTATGAAATGTTTTTATGTTGGGGCAGCTGGGCAGCACAGTCCAACTGTCAGTTTCCTCTGAGGTGCTGATCTCAAGGTGGGGAGATGATCCCCAGGTCTGGGGTCTGGCATCTGGGATCTGGGGCCTGGGGTTTGGGGTCTGGGGTCTGGGCTCAGTGGGAGTCTGCTTAAGATTCTCCCCCTCTCTCCTTTTGCCACCGCCAAAATAAAATTAATAAATCTTTTAAAAAAGAGAGAGAAATGTATTTATGTTGTTGTGGGTAGCAGTAGTTTATATGTTTATGTTGTTCTTTATTTTTAATTTGGGGGTGGTGTTCAAAGGGAGAGGGAGAGAAACTGAAGCAGACTCTGCACTGAGCAAGAGCCCCATGTGGGGCTGATCCCACAGCCCTGAGACAAGACCTGAACCAAAATCAAAAGTGGACTGCTTGTGTACTGAGCCACCCAGGCACCTCTATTTATATACTATAATGTATGTACCCACTGTACACTGATGAACATTTGGGCTGTGTCCAATTTGAGGGTATTCAAAGAGTACTGCTCTGAATATTCTTGGTAAATACATGTCCACATTTCTCTTGGGTGATACCTAGGAGTAGAATTGCTGGTTCAGCAGGTAAGCATAAGCCATTTTACTAGATATTGTCGGAGGGTTTCCCAGAGTACTTGTAGCAATCTATCCTTCCAACAACAATCCAAGAATTCTAGTGTCCTCCTACCTTCACCACCTCTTGTTTTGTCAGTCTTTTTTGTTGTACCACTTCTGGGGGGTCTACAGTGCTCTATTGTGGTGTAACTTGCATTTCCCTGAACACCATGATGTTGACCCTCTACCACATATTACTCAATGATTTGCATATGTTCTGTGCAAAGTGCTGATTCAAGTCTACCTATTTTTGGTCTCTTCTATATTCTTGTTGAAAGTGCTTCAGGTGCCTGGGGGTCTCAGTGGGTTAACGTCTCTGCCTTCGGCTCAGGTCATGATCTCAGGGTCCTGGGATCTAGGCCTACGTCTGGCTCTCTGCTCAGCAGGGAGCCTGTTTCCTTCTCTCTCTCTGCCTGCCTCTCTGCCTACCTGTGATCTCTCTCTCTGTCAAATAAATAAATAAAATCTTTAAAAAAATTCTTAAAAAAAAAAGTATTATGTTTCATACTTTGACCTGTCTTTTTTCTCTTCTAACGGTGAGTAAGCAGTTCCAGAGTCAATTAATTCAGAAGTTTATGGATGTCGTCTTTTCTATAGGTCCCCTGGCTTTTCCTCCATGGTCTGAAGACAGCTGGCCAGAGTGCCAACCAACATGTCCTCTCTTAACAATATCTAAAAGCTAGGAGAAAGAAGAAGGTTTCTGCTTGCATATCTATTTCTTTTTATCTGAGAAGAAAATCTTTCCCCGAACATCCTTTATTCCTGCACAACAGACTTCTTAGACTTCACAAGCCAGATCTGGGTCACATGCCAACCTGTAAACCAATCATTGCCAAAGAGGAGTGAGGTTGTTCTGACTGGCTTAGAGCAACTGAGATTCGTCTCCTGGGGAAGAGGCTAAATCATTGCTGCCACTGGTATTCCATAAACAAGGTGAAAGCAGGAAGGGAGAAGGCTGTTGGCTAGGCAGCAACCATATCTACCACACTCACCAAGGAACTGCAGCTGAAATGAGATAAAAACAGCCATTTACAACTGCAAAATGAGTCTTAAGTTTAATTGTAACCTAAGTTGAAAGGCTTGAAAGGTATAATAGAGTGTTCAAGGTATTTATTTATAGTTAAATTTAAAAAAACACAGGGATTTGGGCCTGGAAATAAATCTGTAGCCCTAGATACCTCTGACATGCAAGAGGTTGAACTTAAATGACCTTTGAAATATTAATATAAATATACACTGATGCTTATTAATAAAGATAAATACTATTAATTAATTATAATTAATAATAACTTAATATAAACACAAAGATTAATGGCGAGTCTTTGTATGATTCATTATATGATTCATTCAATGGAAAGAATTAGCCAATTAAATTATTAGTCTATAAATTATTTGGGAATAACAATTGTGTCTGTACTAATAATGTTATTCTTTTTTTAATAATAATGCTATTCTATTACATACAATTAGACTACTTATTTATTTTTTAAATTTAATTGGGTTCCATGTCTAGTTTGGAAACCAGTGTGGGATTTGAACTCATGACGCTGAGATCAAGAACTTAACTGAGATCAAGGGCACCCAGTGGCTCAGTGGGTTAAAGCCTCTGCCTTCGGCTCAGGTCATGATCTCAGGGTCCTGGGATTGAGGCCCACATCAGGCTCTCTGCTGGGTGGGGAGCCTGCTTCCTCCTCTCTCTCTGCCTGCTTCTCTGCCTACTTGTGATCTCTCTGTCAAATAAATAAATAAAATCTTTAAAAAAAAAAAAAAGAACTTAACTGAGATCAAGAGTCAGACGCTTAACTGACTGAGTCACCCAGGTTGGCACCCCTAGTCTATTTAGACAGAGGTCTGACATATATTGTTTCATTTGAACCTCTTAACAACTCTGTCAGAAGCAAAGGCTACTATTTCCATATTTATAGATGGCAAGATTAAGTGAGAGGAATTCGTATGGAGAAATTAATGAATCCTCTAGGATCACAGAGTTGATTCACACAGTTGACTAGCTCTAACTCAGGTCTCTTGCTTTCTAGACTGTTTATCTATCTACTACATCCATCTATTTATCAATTCATCTATTGACATATATAATAACTGAATCTCATTAATGATGAGCAAATTAACAAAATGAACTTATATTTCTCAGCTAAAGCTTTTCATATTTAGCTGATGGCTACCTTCTCTGGGAGAGGAAAGAGAGAAATTTTACTTACTCATTTACTTCACTGTTTACTTGATCTAATATCTTTAAAAAAGATATCATGAGGGGCGCCTGGGTGGCTCAGTTGATTAGGCGGCCGCCTTCAACTCAGGTCGTCATCCCGGAGAGCCAGGATCAAGTCCCACATCGGGCTCCCTGCTCGGCGGGAAGCCTGCTTCTCCCTCTCTCACTACCCCTGCTTGTGTTCCCTCTCTGGCTGTGTTTTTCTCTGTCAAATAAATAAAAATCTTAAAAAAAAAAAAAAGATATCATGAAACTTAGTCTGTCAACATAGTATTTGAGGTCACCTCAGTCTAACAAGCATTTTCTGAAGGGCATAGATGGTTATGGTATACAGTTTAACTGTTGAACCAGAGAGAGATGGAATCACACAGGTTCACAGAGGGGCATCTGATGACCACTGCCTAGGAGAGTCATGGAGTACTGCTTGATGAGGTAACCCCTGAGATGAATCTTTTATGGTAAGGAGAAGATGTCCAGATGAAGAAATGAGGCCTGGACTTTCTCAACCAAGAGAAGAACTTCACAAAGATTCAAGGGTTAGAAACAAATAACGTGCTCAGAGTGCAAAGTGGGGGACTGGAAACAGTTAAGACATGGTGATTGTATGTCCAGAGGTTTAAGACGTTTGTATGAAAATGGGAGATGGGTAGGGCAGTTGAGGTAGTTTGTACAGGTTCTAGGGTCAGAAGGGGTGTATTTTTTTGTTCAGATCAGAATGAGTTTGCCCATGTTTATAGGCTTAAGAAAAAAAAAAAGCCATAGGTGTGAAGGGATTGAAGATCTAGAAAATGATGTGAAAAAATAAGGCCAAGTACATGGATGGAGAATGGAATCTCATCAAGAGGAAGTAGACTTCTTTCTGGGACAAAAGTGACTAATGCAAGGATGAGACAGAGAAAATAAATTTATAGATGGAGAAGAGACTGGGAAGTTGGTGTAGAACATGTCAATGGCTTTATTTTTGAAGTGCATAATAACAGTATAACAATAATAAATGTGATACACATTATTTGGTGTCACTGTGTACAAGATATTCTGCTAAGCATTTTACCTGAATTATCTCATTTGATTCCCTTAGCAATCATGTGAAATAGATGCTATTATTATCCCAATTTGACAGATGAGGAAACCAGGATTCGGTAGATTAGTGTGCCGAAGATCAGCTACATGTACAGAACTACTAGCCTAAGAATCAGTTCAGCACCGAAATGAGAGTCTTATACTGTTGCTTCAATCTCTTAGCTTGAGAAAGAATGTGAGAACCAGGGCTTAGAAATTTTCCTCATGGAATTTGGAGAGATGTACCTCTTTACCTGGATACAAGACATTAAGTGACAAATACCTTAAAATTTATTTTTAAAATATATTCCATTTGCAAATATATTTAAAATATATTCCGTGCTGACAAGCATGATATTATCTTTCTTTCCATAAGACTTAAATGGCATTTGATCTTAGTTTCCTATGATGTCAGGTGGTTATTCTTATAATATTGTTAGAGTTAAACTGACACTCAAAAGAGTCAATTTTTATAACTTATTTTGAAAATTAAAGTTCCTGCCTCAGCAAAAAATCAGGAGACTCAGCATTTCAACTGAAATGCCCAATATTGTCTCATCAATTGTCTTTGTTTTGAATAAGGAATACAAATCAAATGAGTCAACTTGACTCAAACCTGATAAGTCTTGATACTCCCAAGCAGCATTTACTGAAGCTCCATATGATACTTCTGGAGCACCATTATTGGGAAACAAGCTTTAATTTGTGGTCTACAATGAACGAGTTTGTGACAATCTCTCTATACTCTTCTGTCCATGGGTCCTAGTAACCTGGAGAATTGGATGTGTTGGTTAAGGAGATATAAATGACCTTATCTGGTTAGAGTTACATGAGATCACCAGGAAGAGTATATTAGTTTTGTGTACATGAGTGAGTGAGGCTGTCTGCAAGGGCCCAACAAAACCCTACCCCCCTACTTTGGCTTCATGCCTTGTACAAGGTGGACGCTCAAAAGTTGGGTCTATAAAAAAATGTAAGAAGGCCATATATATGAGGACCTAGGCTCCCCCAGTACACACAGAGTCCAAGTCAGGTATTAAAAAATTGTTTCTTATCTCTCAATAAAAAAAATTCACACATTCCCTTTATTATAGTTACCATGTACCTAGCAGCTTCAAAACACTTGAAGCTTTTGCAATTACTATGGCCTCCAGAGCCCTGATAATATGTTTCATAGCACTCAAAAAACAGATAGAATTGAGCTGAAAATAGCAGTCACAGTAATGATATATATTTGGAGTGTGATGGGTCAGATTATCAGTGTCTAAAATCTTTGTGATCTAAAATCTTTCTTACCAGATTCGTATATTTACTAGTTGAGAGCACTGATTTTTGGTTCAGATATGAGAAATGTTTATTTTCCCATTTATTAGTGAAAATACTGCTATTTGAGAAGTTTTAACCTTTTTTGGTGTGTGTAGTGCCATGCATGAATCCTTTTGACAGTCTAACAAAACCTATATTCGTAATTGAAGGAAGTACTCAATTTCAGTTAAAGTTTCCCAAAACAAGAATGTAATTTTCCCCATCCAGTTGCAGCCTCCCCAGATACAAAGGTACAAGGTCACCAGGTAGGGAAACCCTGATGAAGTCAGTGTGAAGTGTGTTATGCCCATGGTATAGACAGCAGCCATTCTTCATTCTGGCTCCATTTTTTTTCCTTAAAGAATCTGCAGATTTATTGCCGATCAATCCCCCCTCTCTTCCATATGATCCTCATACTCTTCCAAAAATTTTGAAAATAAACATACTCCATAAATATAATTACCAGAGTATCAAAAAATAATTTTATATGACCTTTCCCCCAAACTCATAGCAGTAAGTAAAATACCCTTATGTAAGCAAGAGGAAAATAAAGCTAGTGAGTTCTCAAACCTCTATGCCTTTCCCTTCAGTGTCTACTCCTCAGCCACAGTTTCAGAGTTGGGGAGTAGATAAATGAACTGAAGCACTCCTCTATGCTCATCACAGCTCTTTGGTCTTTCCTCAACTAAGACACTGAAGCCACATGCCTGAAAGTTGAAACTTGATCCTAAGTACAATTTCTTTGTCCTGCATAAATTTCAGATCCTCAATTTTTCCTTCTTCTTTCTTGTAGAAGACATATGCAGGTTCATTTATGAAACATTTTTTCATTACAGAGTAGGAATTGCTAGAAGATTTGAGAACGATTTGGAAATTTGGGGCTCTGTTTGCCATGAAATTCTAGATGAATAATCAGTGTGTAGTAAATTGGAAAGAATTGCTGAAAAATCATTAAAGATTATTGAAGGGGGGCGCCTGGGTGGCTCAGTTGGTTAAGCAACTGCCTTTGGCTCAGCTCATGATCCTGGAGACCCGGGATCGAGCCCCACATCAGGCTCCCTACTCGGCGGGAAGCCTGCTTCTCCCTCTCTCGCTCCCCCTGCTTGTGTTCTCTCTCTAGCTGTGTTTCTCTCTGTCAAATAAATAAAATCTTAAAAAAAAAAAAAAAGATTATCGAAGTGGTCCACTATAAATAGAACAAAATAAAATTATTCTTCTACTCAACCATATGAGTAAATAATTTGAATAAAGAAATGGAACTCTTCGGTGTCTTCTTTTTGACAAAGGTTATAAGCCTCTCTGCGGCATCACGTGTGTTGTTGGGGGCAGGGAGGGACTAAGACACTCTCTCAGATTGTATTCTCGCATGAGTCTTTTTAGAAATAGAGGACCTGAAGCAAGAAGCAGAGAGCAGCCTTTTATTACTTTTTTTCCCCTTTAAACGAAGCCTGCCTTCAGTGATCCGTGTCTATATCCTCCCAAAACACAGCTTCAATTTTTACTTTGAAAAATGGGCCCAGGCCATTTTGTCAACACACGTTCTTCTCCACTGGATGTTTAATTTGTCCTGGCCTTTCTGGAAAGCATCACCTTTCTGGGTTCTGCCAAGCCTGAATGGAGCCGTTCCAGGGCAGCCTGTGGTCAGGCTTGCCTAGGGGAGCAGCCAGCATCTTTGCAAAGAGAGAATACAGGGCTTTCAGGCGGTGACAACACCCTGTCTGCAGTTCTCCACCTCCTGTCTCCCAAGATCCTCATTAGCATGGAGATTCTCCTGTCTTCATTAGAGGGAGCCGCTGCTGGGAAAGAGCAAATGGCCAGAAACGTAACTGAAAGCTTCTTCGGCAATGAGGTTTTTTTGATTGCTTTTTAAAAACCCACTGGATCTGCAACAATTCTCCAGTGAGAGTCTATGGGATTCTCCAAATGGCTTAGGCACGAAAAGCCACCGACCGGTTCTACTCTTTATTCAAAAACTCTGTCGACTGGCTTACCAGCTTGGGCTTAGGGTTTGTACAAAGCCACAGGATTAATTTACTTTGAGAAGCTGCTTTATATGATTCTCACCCACTGCTCTAAAACTCCATCAAATTCTACCAAATTTGGAAGACCTGACTGTCCAACAACATGGAACCCTTGAACACCAATTTTTTTGTTCCCTATCCATTTAGATCAGGGGTTTTTAAACATTTTGTATGTGCCTTGGATCGCCTTGGCGTTTTCATGAAATTTATGGACTCGGAACAATCTTTTTTTTTTATCATAAAATACAAAAAACAAAATTAGAGAGGAAGCCAGCAGTAACATTGAAGTATAATGAATAATTAGCATAATTAGCATTGAAGCATAATTGGGAGGACTTTGGGCTTCCATGTTGGCATGCAAGGGAATCAGAAATTGCTACAATTGCTACACCATCCTAAGAAGTAAAAAGCTGAAAAACTGGAATATCCAAAACTCTTTCTTAAAAAAAAAAAATTATGAGTGCAAAAAAATCATCTCCTTTTAAATCCACTAGAAGAGTCAGGGCATAGGGCGCACAGTCCCACTTCACCCCTCTCCCACCCCAAATTGGAGAGAGAGAGAGATAGGCAGACACAAAATGACCATCTCCTGGAGCAGAGACCTATGAGCAGAGACCACTTGGGGAGTTGGTGCAAGTTTGGGAAAACCAGAAGTATCATTGATGAATTGCTGGAGGCTCCATGTTCTGCATTTGAATCCAAGCTGATTCTAGAGTCCCCATAATATTAATGCTCAACGATGTCTCTGGGTCACAAAAACTGGCATAGGTCATGAGTTCTGGTGGCCAGGTGACACCGACCTCTCTCTGCACCACAGCTGCCTTGAAGCCTCGATTCCTTGCAATCCCACCTGCCTCTTTTCCTGAACTATTTCCGAGAGGTGAGTCTCATCTTTCTTACCAAGAGTCAAACATCACAAATATCTATGTGTAGCATATAAATCGTGAAATAGCTCACCTTTCCTAACAATAGCTTCTAATAAAAGAAAGACAGATCGTCTCATTTGCTTGAACTATGTCAAGGAAAACTGATGTCCCACGTAATTTTTATGTATTTATTCATTTCACATATCCACACATTACTATATATGTCAGGCACCCTTTGGGCACAAGGATTATAGAAGAAGCAACAAAGAGGTTCAACCTTCAGAGATAGACATTCTAGTTAGGGGGGTGTCAAGAGAGATATATACAGCAAAGAAATAAATATATAATGCGTCAGGAGAAGATACAAGCCAAGGAGAAAAAAAAATAAGGAATATTTATGACAAGAGATAAAATCAGGTGAGAGACAAGCTTTCATTACTTGACATTTTCCAAAGTTATATCAGAAAGAATAAATAAAAAAATCTTGGAGTTATAGAATTAGCCCTAGTCATAACACTACATGGATTCAGACAATCCTTAGACCTAATTCCTAATCTGACTTCCACAGAAGCTGACTTCAAGGAAACCTCTAGTAGATCATGCTACTTCAGAAGGACAAGTTTTCTCGAAACCAAAACAGTATAAAGGCATAGCTCATTAAAATAATCACTGTGGGGGCACCTGGGTGGCTCAGTTAGTTAAGCGACTGCCTTCAGCTCAGGTCATGGTCCCAGAGACCTGGGATCGAGCCCCGCATCAGGCTCCCTGCTCGGCGGGAAGCCTGCTTCTCCCTCTCTCACTCCCCCTGCTTGTGTTCCCTCTCTAGCCGTGTTTCTCTCTGTCAAATAAATAAATAAAATCTTTAAAAAATTAAAAAAAATCACTGTGTGTATGCATAGTCTTTCCAAGCCTTTATTACCTATAAAATTTGTATCACTAAACGCTTAGGTACTTCCCTTTTGAGTTCATGATCACCTTGACATAAAAAAATGCTTGTCTATAAAGTCCAGTGGCTAATTACTTAAAAAACTTAAAAATGCTAAAATAAGGTAGAAGTTTGAACTGAAATCGTCATGTAATCAGTACTACTCTTTAAGTGGAATCTCAACAACAAAATCTCTCCATGAATGTGTTTTTATAAGAGTTTCTAATTTCTGTGTTCATAAGAGGGGAGATTTCTCTATTTTTACCACCCCACCACAAGAGGCAGAATATCCAGGAAGGGACCCCAAGATTTCATACTTTAATTCCCCAAACGTGTGCATTAGTGGAGCTAACACACCTGTGATTGTGTTATGTCATGTGGCACATTTGAGCTCAAACAGGGGAGATCACCTGGGTGGACCTAATCTCATCATAGTAGGTCTTAAAAGCAGAAAACTTCTCCTACTGCTGGCACGACAATGAGGTAGGAGAAGACAGGAGATGTCAGAGAGATTTGCAGCTTGAGAAGCCCTCCTCATGCCGTTGGTGGCGGAAGGTGGAGGAAGCCACATAAAGGGGACAGAAGCCAGCAAGGAAATGGGGACCTCAGTCCCACAATTGTAAGGAACTTGATTCTGTGAACAACCTGAATGAGCTTGGAAGTAGTTTCTTCTCCAGAGCCTCCAGAAAACAAAACAAAACACATAGCTCAGTTATGTTGCTAACCTTGACCTTAGCCTTGTGAGATCCTGGAACAGAGACAGCGGCCAACTCTACCAAAACTGCTGAGGATTAATAAGCTGTGAATTAATAGATGGGTATTGTTCTAAGCCACTAAATTTGCAGTAATTTGTTACCCCAGCATAAAAAGAAATGAATACAGGGGTATCCGGCTGGCTCAGTCGGTGGAGCAAGTGACTCCTGATCTTGGGGTTGTGAATTCAAACCCCATGGTGGGTATAGAGATTACTTAAAAATAAAATCCTAAAAAAAAAGCAAATGGGCACACTTATCGTATGTCATGGCAAATGCCTTTAAATATTGTTTCAGTTTCTATTGTTGGACTGTTTAAGTTGGGCTCACTCAACGAAACCGCATGTCACAGTGTTTAAAACACGGTATTGTCGGGGCGCCTGGGTGGCTCAGTTGGTTAAGCGACTGCCTTCAGCTCAGGTCATGATCCCAGAGACCTGGGATCGAGTCCCACATCGGGCTCCCTGCTCGGAGGGAAGCCTGCTTCTCCCTCTCTCACTCCCCCTGCTTGTGTTCCCTCTCTGGCTGTGTTTCTCTCTGTCAAATAAATAAAATCTTTAAAAAAAAAAACAAAAAAAACATGGTATTGTCTCTTCATAATACGCTTCATAATATGTTTGCCTTTCCTGTGGAAGGTTCTTTTCTTGATGCTGGTAAAGTATCCATTAATTAGCAACAGACATCGACTTGGGGTCACATGATGCTCTCGGTTACGGGATGCACTGTTAGTTGTGTTATCCTGTGGTGTTTGAAATTTTGTGAGCCTCGTTCCACCATTCCTCAAGCAATTGTCACCTGTGTGTCTCGTTTGACCATTTTAATCAATGTGTGATATGTCAGCTGAACACCTGTGAAATTAGTTTCATTTCGCATTAAACTTATTATTTCAATTGTAAAATTAGCATTAGCTTTGATACTTGGTAGCTTGCCGCATCACCAAGTTGGAGAAGAATGGTGACCTCACAAATCACTACAGGATTTGGGTCATTGTTGCTATACCAGGCAGCTTGCTCCCCAGTCATGGTAATGAGAACATCAGGATCTCTTACAAAACTTGACTCATGATTCATGACCTGGACTCAATGAAAATGCACTCTCTTTCCCAAATAGAGTCTCTGGAGGCTACAGAGCTCCATATAAGATTCTTTTGTTAAAGCAGCTCCAACTGCAAAGAAGAAGGTCAGACATGACAAGAAGCAGATTCCTGTCTAATAGAGAAGAATGCCAGGAAGGTATAACTAGCAAATTAAAACCAGGAAGGATAAAAATAAAGATTTGCAAATAAAAGAAAACACGGGACAGAGTCCCACCAAGACAGTTCGAAGGTAGTTAATGTAGCCTCCGAGTCTGGAAGAAGCTGGAGAGAAAGCTCTAACAAGTCAAATAAAGGACCAAATTGGGAAGTCTGTGGTCATATTAGAAGGAAATGAGAAGCAGTTTTAAAAGCAGACCAGGCAAGTACCTGATGACAAAGATAATTTAGCATAGAGTTATTCATCCCTAGATTTTGGCTAAATAAGTAAATAGTGAGCTGCTAAAACAATGAGATATGACTATATACCTATTAGAGTGGCCAAAATGCAGAACATGAACAGCATCAAATGCTGATGAAGAAGGGGAGCAACAGGACCTCCCTTCCTTGTGGATGGGAATGCAAAGTGGTGCAGCCACTTTGGAAGACAGTTGGGCAGCTTCTTGCAAAACCAAACATACCCTTATACCATAGGATCCAGCAATCCTGCTGTTTGGTATTTACTCACATCCACACAGATGTTTCTGGCAGCTTTATTCATGACTGCCCAAACTGGGAAGCCTCCAGAATATCATTCAATAGGTGAGTTACATCCAGACAATGCAATATTATTCAGTGCTAAAAAGAGAGAAATTTTTAAATTATATAAAACATAGTACTTAAGTATCATTCAATATCATAGTACTTAATATCATTCAATAGGTGAGTTACATCCAGACAATGCAATATTATTGAGTGCTAAAAAGAGAGAAATTTTTAAATTATATAAAACATAGTACTTAAGTACTCCAAGCCAGGAAAAGACATGAGGAAACTTTGGTGCATATTACTTAAGTGAAAGAAGCCACTCTGAAGAGATAAGAAAAGAAGAAACCCACAGAATTTTAAGGACAGTGAAACTACTCTGTATGATACTATAATGATGGATACGATAAAGATGGATGCACTTGTCCAAACCCACAATTCTGGATGTTTGTTTGAATGTACAACACCAAGAGTGAACCCTAATGTAAACTATGGACTCAGGTGATGCTGATGCGTCAGTGTAGGCTCAAGAATTGTAACAAATGAGCCGCTGTGGTAGGGGTGTTGATAACAGGGAGGCTATGCATGTGGGAACCAGTGCATATATTGACAAGCTCTATACCTTTCTCTCAATTTTGCTGTGAACCTCAAAGTTCTCTAAAGAAATAAAGTCTTGGGCTCGTTCAGTTGGTGCAGCATGCAACTCTTGATCTCGGGGCTGTGAGTTCAAGCCCCATGCTGGGCATAGGGTCTACTTGAAATAAAGAAGAAAGAAAGAAAGAAAGAAAGAAAGAAAGAAAGAAAGAAAGAAAGAAAGAAAGAAAGGAAGGAAGGAAGGAAGGAAGGAAGGAAGGAAGGAAGGAAGGAAGGGAGGGAGGGAGGGAGGGAGGGGAAGGAAGAAAGAGGAAGGAAGAAAGAGGCACCTGGGTGGCTCAGTTGGTTGAGCATCTGCCTTTGGCTCAGGTCATGATTCCAGGGTCTCAGGATCAAGCTGCACATCAGTCTCATTGCTGAAGGGGGAGTCTTTCTCCCTCTGTCCCTCCCTGCTTATGCTCACTCTCTGTCTTAAATAAATAAATAAAATATTACAAAGAAAAAAAAGTAGTTACCTACTTTGTGTAAGTACTTTCTCATTTAAATACTTGGTAAAATTCCTGTGTAAAGCAAAGCGTAGTGCTTAGATTCGGAACTTAGAGCCAGTAAGTAGAAAAGCTGTGGTTTAAATATAGGTTTGTCCGACTCTAAAGCTCATGCCCTAACCGACTGGACAGAAGAAGCATGCAGGATATGATGTCATTTTTAAAAAAGATTTTATTTATTTATTTGACAGAGAGAGATGACAACTAGGCAGAGAAGTAGGCAGAGAGAGAGGAGGAAGTAGGCTCCCTGCCAAGCAGAGAGTCCGATGTGGGCCTCAATCCCAGGACCCTGAGATCATGACCTGAGCTGAAGGCAGAGGCTTTAACCAACTGAGCCACCCAGGCGCCCATGATCTCATTTTTTAAGAAAAAAATCATAGATATATATTCAGAATAAAAAATTTTATCTATTCTGTGATGCACTCTTCTCTTACAACCTGGTTGTGCCTTAAAATCAATTATCTCTTACAATTGCCAACAGGATTCTTCCAGAGACAATTTGGAATTGATTCTGCCAGTTTTTAAATTAAATTCTCTTCTTTAAAAAAAAAAAATCTCTTCCTTACGAGTTTTAAGCCACATAGGAGTTGTGACTTCAAACCATAAGCCTGTATATATGTAACAACTTGTAATTCAAATTATCAAGGGAGAATTTTTTCCTTCCTTCCCCCAGCACTAAATTAAAAATTTAACTTTCTTTCTGCTCCTTTCTATATCTGACATGTATCTTCTATGTCCCAGATTCATTTGGGAGCTGAGGGGTAAGGTTCCTAGTATCTTATTAAAGCCCCCATTTTTTTAAAAATCTTTCTTAGTGGTATAGCTCATAACCAATGACTTTTTAAATTATATAAAACATAGTACTTATATCAAAACATCAATAGCTATTTTATGAGTTTTGTTCTTTTTCTTATTTTGTTTCTGAAGTTTTGAGCCAAAAATATGAATCTGTATTTTTAAGAAGTAACCTTAAAAAACAGAATCAGCCTGTATATTGTAATATTGAAACAACCAATTGATGGTGCTAGATCATAGACATACCAATACCTAGTGTGACTGATATATATATATTCTAATATATAATATTAGATATATAATATAACATGTAATATATTTGATATAGTGTCTTCAATATAACATTCTAACATATAATATATATCTCCACACACATATAATAAAAAAAAATTATATACTACGTGCATAAAAATTATAACTCATATAAATATGCTATGTGAGACATATAGACATAAATTTGCATATTGTAAATCATATAGATATATACATGATACATTTATATGGCCTATACATACACATATAAAGTAAATGGTTTTATAAATATGTGTGCATGTACACACACATACACATAAATATGCATATACGCATATACACTTGCATTTTTGCTAGTTTGGGGGTGGCGCTAGATTAGATAAGACGGTGATAGTTGTGCAAATGGAAAGAAAGCCCCAGGCTCGGAGCAACGCTGGGAGAAGAGAGCACCACCCCCCATCGGAGGTCAGGAGTCTTCAGGAACCCCTAAGTAAGGCTGACTGACAAGGATCTCAACAGCATTCCAAAGTGGCAGAGCCGCTTCAGTTCTAGAGCCTGCACATCCCTTGCCCAGCGCTAGCCACAAAAAGGCAGGTTTTTGGTAAGCTATTATGATTAGGTTTATGGCTTCTTAAGTATGTTCCAGTAAGTTCTGGATCCCTGAAGATGTCACAGTGTGCTTCTCGGGAATTCTTGATATCTGGCGGACAGCGAGCAGATGAATACCATCCAAGACAGGACGGGTCATCATCCAGCCGCTCTTGAGGCGCATGAGGAGGGGAAACCGAGCAGGTGGCGAGCTCACCTCTAAAGGTCCGGGAAGATGACATTACATCCAGACGGGCCAGCTGCGGTTCGGCTCCAGTGGTTGCGTTGTAGAAATGCTGGCCCAGTTTTCCCAGATTCTCCCCATCTTCAAGAGAATTTTCAACTGACATTTCCTGGCTCTAAGATGTAGAGGGGAGAGCGGGACCGAGCGATAACCTTGGCAAACAGTTGGGGGAGGATAAGGTTACAGCGTGCCCTGGAATGTAGTTAGGGATTTGGAAGTGGAACATTCTTTTATGAAGGCTGGCCTCAAAACAAAGAATCAGGATGGTAACTTGAAAGCAAGGGAGAGTAAAACTTTCTTAAAAAGTTTTTCAAGGGGCAACAGTTTTGCAGTTTTATAAGCTGCGGGGAAGAAAGACCAGAGAGACACTGCAGGTGGCGGAGGGAGCTGGTCCCGCCCAAGGGCGCGGTGCGAATCAGGAAGCTACGTGGAGAGGCTAGGGTAGCAGCTCAGAGAACCCTGGAACTCTGTAGTTCGGACGGAGACAGAAGTCACATCTAATGCTAGCTGGAGGGGAAAGAGGTGTGAAATATTTGTCAAATACTCCATCTTCTTTTTTTGTTTTGTTTTGTTTTAGAAAGAGGGAGCAGGAACACACGTGCTTGAGGAGGGGGAAGGGCGGAGGGAGAGAATCCTAAGCCAACTCCCCAAGGAGTGCAGAGATGTTGACACAGGGCTCAATCCTGTAACCCAGAGATCATGACCTGAGCCGAAATCAAAAGTCCGAAGTCATGGGTGAGCCACCCAGGCGCACCCAGGCGCACCCATCCCATCATCTTTTTGATAAGAGGTCACATCATCTGCTGAGGGGTGGGGGGTGGGGGGAGTTGGAGGATGGTGACAGTGAGGAGAGAGGATTGGCCAGAGACACAAAAAAGATGGGGAGCAATACTGAGGGTCTCCTGCATTACTTTTCCTTCACCCAGTACACAGGCCCCAAGCTAAATAGTTCATTGCTTGACTTCCATACTTCTTCACTCAACCAAATATTTCACTCTGCCCTCTCTTCTTCAAACTCAGTCTTTGTCTTATTTCACACAAGTGAAACTCTTAAAATGGTTCAAAGTGTATTCATGGAGCTCTAAGTGGAAAATCCCGTTAGGTCCGGGACATGCCATGTGTCTTGCTTTAAACTTAATAGCTCTTTCTCGAAGATACTGTGCCCAAAAAATACATTTTGTTGAAGTTGTTTTATATTTTTAGAATACTATAGACAGTTTACCTCTTGCTTCCAGGAGAATTAAACTATCCTCATGCCCTTAGATTAGAAGTGTCAATTGTCACATCTTACAAAATATGAGACCAGACCAGAGTTCACAATAAAGACAAAGTGTGATGCAGCTGTGTTCACACCTTGCACACTTGCTTGAGACTGGCAGCTGGAAGAGTGACGACCCTTCCCAATTATGGCAAACGTTTGAGCACCTCATGATATAGAAAATGTTTATTACATGAAATCTGAAAGTTTAAGACCTATTTCTAAATATACCTGGGTTGCAGATTTTTCCATAGTGCCCAAATGTGTCCCCAAAAATTGGAAGTGGAAAATTATTTTCAGAAATAGAGATTCTCCAGCCTTTCCACAAATACAGCACATGTGAGGGAATGAGCCCCGTTATTTCTCTGGTTCAAGTTCTCTCCATTTGCCTTGAATCTTTGGCCTGCAAAAGAAAGAGGCCTCCTGGGGCACCTGGGTGGTTCAGTCCTTAAGCATTTACCTTCACTCAGGTCATGATCCCAGGGTCCTGGGATTGAGCCCCGCGGGGGGGCTCCCTGCTCAGCGGGAAGCCTGCTTCTCCCTCTCCTACTCCTCCTAGTTGTGTTCCTACTCTTGCTGTGTCTCTTTCTGTCAAAATAAGTAAATAAATAAAATATTTTTTTAAAAAAGAAAGAAAAGAAACATCTTCTCTTTTAAAACAAAAAGAAAGAAAAAAGAAAGAGGCCTCCTCCCACAGCCAGACCAGAGCTGCTGTGATTCCCTCCGCCCAGAACCCAAGACTTCAGGTCTGATCAAGGCAAAAGATACGACCACAAGGTGGCAGTAGCGCACACGAGCTTCATTTGGGTGCGGTTTTGAGGAATTTACTTCTTAGGGAAGTCCTTCCCCAGCGTGAGACTGTCCAGAGGCATAACATTGGGGCCACCACCCAGAACAGGAGAAGGGCAAGAGAGCTCCCAGAGTAAAGGTGGGTCAGAGAGGGGTCCTACACGCCTCAGTGACATCACTCAGCAGGCCAGCAAGGATCAGAGAGCTCCCAAAGTGTAGCAGCAGTAACTTGGGGTCTCGACAGCCCCAGGGTTCATCTTACATATGGCTAGATGTTCTGGAGCTTCCTGAAGTGGCCAAACCAGCCAGGTTCCAAACGGCAAAATATTCTGCTTCTTTGGCATATGCTTAAAGCAACTGAATGTGTGAAGTGTTGAGTTTGGGGCTGAGGGACCACTGAGCCAGCAGCTCTCCGCCCCCTGTGAAGAAAACAGCCCCGGGGGCAGTACATGGAGGAAAACATGGAGCTCTCAGTTGGACTCCATTTCTTTCTTGCACATCCTCTATCTCTGCCTGGAGCTCATGTGCCTGTCTGGCTACATCTCATCTCTCCTGGTCCCAGGTTCTGGCCATTTGCATGTACGGTGCCTGCCCATCCCACTCGAGTCACTCCTGGAGTCTCCAGGGGCCTCCAGACTGGGGGGTGGTGTTCAGACTGTCACTCTGTCTTCCTGGCTTGTTCGGCCTGAGCTCTGTCCCTGTCCCTGTGTTTTCTCTCATACCCGGATGGTTTCCTGCCCCCCAGCTATCTTCTGCTTCATTTCTTTCTTGTTGCCTTAACAGTATTTGTCTCAGTCTATAACCGATTCACTTTTAAATTTGTTTACTCTTTAAATTATATGCGTCCTCCCCTTGCCCCCAGTAGCCTGTGAGGCCCCCTGAGAACACAGCCTTCCTCAGCTCTGTTCGCTCCTGGATTACCAACGCTTGAAATAGTGCGTGCACAGAGTAGGTGGGAAGGTGTTGAATGAATGATGAATGACGTGCTTCACGGCCACGCAATGGAAACCTTCTCTGAGGAACGAAATACACAGTTTTTCAAAACCACTTGTTTAAAATGATAATAAGATCCAGAAACTTTGTTTTAAAACACAAACTGGCTACTAAAATCTCTTTTTTTCCCCACCTTCAAATTCTGAATCTTTCTGCAGAGATGAGTTTATAATGATTAGCTTAGATTTGGAAGAAAAGGAGTTGCCTGTATCATGACTATTCAAGATCAGTGATTAGCTCATGAATGGGGGGAAAGCATATCGTTAAACATACATCTTTAAAGGTTGGAAAACATTTGCTTATATTTTGTTCCTTTAACAAATATTTATTTAACACCTATCACGTGTCACATACCAGGCTAAGCCCCAAAGCGAAAATGGTAAAGCAAATCGGACAGAAGGTTGCTGTGGCATTCTCTATCATAAAAAGTGTGCTGAGGAACATAATACAAAGATACTTCTTTTAAGAAAGTTCAAGTCTTCCATGGTATATAGGTTTGGAAACCCTAACCAAAAGATTTCTTAGGAAGATTAATCAGTTAAGCATGGAAGAGGTTTTGAGAAGTCCTGCCATTTAAAAGCAATCTTAATCCAGAATTTTCCAAACTTATATTCAACTATGGAAGTCCCACAGTTACCGCAGACAGGCTCTTTGGCAAAATATTCCTTGGAATATGCTCTTCTAGCTAGCTTAGTTGTGAATAGCATACACTGGAACCCAACAAGTGGTCACGTGAGAAGCTTGAGCTTCTCCTCTTGCAATTCAGGGACTGGTAAGTAGTCAGGGCGTGAGGGTCTTTCAGGTTGGTAGGACAGTCTTTCACAGCATTCATGTTTATCCACATTTGCATTTGGGGTTTTTAGTAATATTGGCAATCCACTTTTAATATTTAACCACCTCCACTAGCTTCTTATCCGAAGTGGTACTCATTGCATTAATTCCAATAAGGGTTTGTGTTGCAATTGTTTTATTATTGTAGGACATAAGAGTAAGCAAGGCATATTGTTTACTAGGTCTTACCTGAAGCTCCAATGGTTTAAGAGATTAAAAAACCTGCCATTTCACCATTTTGGCCATATTTTTAATAGGTAATATTTATTGAGTTTTTACTATGTGTTAACCTCCTTGCCTACGTTACCGCTTTTAATCCTAAAAACATCCCCATGAAGTAGGTACTAACATTATTTCTAGCTGACTTGGAGTCATAAAACAGTTAGTAAGTGTAAATGGGTGTATGTGGGTGGGGAAACGATCAAAGTCCAAATCCAAGCAACCTGACCCAGAGCCTCCTTAATCATGACGTGAACCATAGAACATTCCCTCTAGACCAACCCCACTAGGTATCAAACTGTTACACAAATTGAGATGAGTCTGAGGCAACTTCAATATTGAAGACAGGACATGAAAAAGAATTTTAAAAGGAGTCTGAGAAGTAGGAGACCAGGCAAACAGAGCTCTCTGGAAGTCAAGTGAGGAAAGTGATTCAAGAGGAGAGAGAAAGCAACTGCATCCAATGTTGACAGTCGAGGCAGATAACCACCAAGGAAAAGCCCACTAGACTTGATGTTGATGTCAGTGATGATCTTAGGAGGTGTGATTCTGGTGCCTTCATAGGGATGGAAACCTGGATGAAGTCGATTCAATTGAAGGAGAAAAATTGGAGAAGGAGTATATAGACCACACTTTCCAGAAGTTTTGTTTTGTTTTGTTCTTAAGATTTATTTATTTGTTGAGAGAGAAAGTTCACATGCAGAGGGAGGGGCAGAGGGAGAGAAACTTCAAGCAGACTCCCTGCTGATCATGGAGTTTGATGAAGGACTCAGTCCCAAGACCCATGAGGTCATGATGTGAACCAAATCAAGGAGCTGGATACTTAACTGACCGAGTCACCCAGGTTTCTCCTGCCCCCAGAAGTTTTTCTATAAAAGAGAGAAGTGAAATAGTAGCTGGAAGGTGAAATATGTTGAGGAGATATTTTTTTCCCTTTTCTAGGAATGGAGAAATAGGAGTTGCCTGTATGCTAATTGTCACGTCCTAGTAGACTGGGGGAAATGGCTGATGTAGTAGAGAGGGTTTAAAATTGCTGGAGCAATGTCCACAGGTATACGCAGGTGGATGAGATATTCACAGAGTTGGGTCATCCTTAATGAGAGAAGAGAACTAAGATTACATGGGCACACACACAGGGAGATGGGATGTAGTGAGAGCTATGGTGGTTCTCCTTCGAGTACTTCAGTCTTTTCAGGGAAATTCAGAAAGGTCATCAGCGGAGATGTGGAAGTCCCAGAAGAGAGGAGAAAAGTTGAGATTGTCACTTAGAGAGCAGGAGGGCGGATGATCTGGGGAAACAGCCTGATTGCCAATAAGCATACTTGCATGCTCGATGTCAGCAAACATGAATTTAGAGTGCCACCCATCCACATCACTCCAGCCGCGTTCAGGGAGACGAAGAATGCTGGTAATATAGAGAGGGACAAGGGAGCTGAAGATTTAGGCAAGGATGATTTTGATATATTCATTTTTTAAATATTTTATTTATTTATTTGACAGAGAGAAACACAGCAAGAGAGGGAATACAAGTAGGAGGAATGAGAGAGGAAGAAGGCTTCCCGCCGAGCAGGGAGCCCGATGTGGGGCTCGATCCCGGGTCTCCGAGATCATGACCTGAGCCGAAGGCAGTCGCCC
>PITA01016272.1:0-47103 GCA_004023965.1 Spilogale gracilis
TTATTTATTTGACAGAGAGAAACACAGCCAGAGAGGGAACACAAGCCGGGGGAGTGAGATAGGGAGAAGCAGGCTTCCCGCTGAGCAGGGAGCCCGATGCGGGGCTCGATCCCAGGTCTCCGGGATCATGACCTGAGCCGAAAGCAGTCGCCTAACCAACTGAGCCACCCAGGCGCCCCTCTTTTTTTTTTTAAATAAAGATTTTATTTATTTGAAAGAGAGAGAGAAAAATAGAGAGAGAGAGCAGGGGAGGGGGGAGGGTCAGAGGGAGAAGCAGACTCCCTGCAGAGCAGGGAGCCTGATGCTGGATTTGATCCTGGGACTCCAGGTTCATGACCTGAGCTGAAGGCAGTCACTTAACCAACTGAGCACCCAGGTGCCTAATTGGAAATATTTCTAGAAGATACCAATGGTCTTAAGTAATCGATTAGATGCAAAAACATTTTCTTTATAACTTGGGGCCCCATTTTTCCCATTCTGTTCCATGGAAGTCAGCAAGATGATAATAGGCGATTTGCCCAGTGAAGATTCCAGGGTCAAATTAAGTTTGGAAGATGTCACATTTTGTATTTCTCTCTGGGAGATTTACAGCATATTCTAGGAAGGTGTTCTAACTTTATGAAGCTTTCTTTAGTTCAATTTTTTAAAGTTCTAACTTTATTAAGCTTTAAATCCAGTGTTTTCGGGCGCCTGGGTGGCTCAGTTGGTTGAGCAACTGCCTTCGGCTCAGGTCATGATCCCGGAGACCCGGGATCGAGTCCCACATCGGGCTCCCTGCTCAGCGGGAAGCCTGCTTCTCCCTATCTCACTCCCCCGGCTTGTGTTCCCTCTCTGGCTGTGTTTCTCTCTGTCAAATAAATAAAATCTTTAAAAATAAATAAATAAATAAATAAATCCAGTGTTTTCTTTGAACCTCTTTTTTCCTGAAAACCTGTTCAGAGTCTGAAGAACACAGTTTGAGAAATACTGAGCATATGTAGTATCCTGATTCTGTACCATAACGGAGGGCTCTTCCTACAACCCATGGGGATGTTTAAGACTCATTTGCTTTCATATAACACTGTATGTTAACTATACTGGAAGTGGGGGGAAAAAGAAAAGAAGTAGTATGCTTTTCTTTCTTTCTTCCTTCCTTCCTTCCTTCCTTCGTTCCTTCCTTTCTTTCTTTCTGATTTTATTTGAGAGGAGAGTCGAGCAAAAGAGAGAGCACACGAGGAGGGGCAGAGGGAGAAGGAGAACCCAGAGGCCAGGGCAGATGCTTAACCAATTGAGCCACCCAGACACCCCTTGGACTAGCTTGCTTTCATCTAATAAATCCTAATTAGCTTTTGAGTTACCTTTTGGTGTGTTTTTACTGTAATAGCATTGGTTCTCAAAGTGTGGTCCCTGCACCAGCAACATCAGCATCATGTTGGAACTTGTTTGCGATATAGATTCTGAGCTCCATCCCAGAAACTCACATTCAGAAACCACGGGGCCAGGCTGAGCATCTGTGTTTCAGCAAGCCCTCTAGGTGACTGCTGCGTTTGCTGAAGTCTGAGAATCATGGCTGTGTAGAGTTGGGTCTCCCTCTCTCTCAGCTTTCATTTCCTGTGAATAAGGAGCCTGCTTCACCCAAGTGCTCATTTGTGGCTTCTGATCCACTGCCGCCTGGTTACGTACCCAAGCCTTTTAAGGTTGCGTGTAAATTCAGTACATTCCTGTTTGTTGACTTCTAAGAGATTCTCCTCTGTGTTAGTGCTTCAGTGTATGAGTTTTATGGGCCCTTCAAAAGTCTCTCTGGTCATTTTTCTTAACAGGGTTATAGTTAGAAAAGGCTGCCATGTGCCAAGGTACAAGTATACACACCTTTTGAGCCATAGTGGTTGACCTTCCTGTGACGTCACTGCTGAATACTACACTTTTCCCATTTTATGGAGGAAGGCATTTAACATGTATGGGTGAAATTTATGAACTACTCAAGACCTTTTCAGAGTAGCTTTACTCTTCAGCCACCCTGAAGTTCTGCCACTCAGATAGACTAAACATCTAAAATATTACTAGTTAGTAAGATGTTTAGTCATCTTTGATGTGCAAGTTGATGGTGGGAATTTAACTACCCCGCATGAAATCTTTAGTTCTTGGGGTGCCTGCGTGGCTTAGTTGGTTAAGCATCTGCCTTTGGCTTAGGTCATGATCCCAGGGTCCTGGGATCAAACCCTGCATCAGGCTCCCTGCTCAGTGGAGAGTCTGTTTCTCCCTCTCCTCTGTGCTCTCTCTTTCCTCTCTCAAGTAAATAAAAATCTTTTTAAAAAAATCAATTCTCAGTTTTCTAATTTTCTGAGTCTAAGGAGGAGCCATTGGGTTGCGATAATCATTCTGGCCTCTCCTCTGGGAGGGTGGTAGGTAACTAAGGGAGGTAAGCAAAGGTGGGGAGAGGTATTTTCTGCCCGGCTGGGAGTTGAAGACTTTCTCAGTTGCCCAGTCCTGGGACAGATGGTTAGTATAGGTCAGCCTGTGGGGCCCTGAATTGCCTCTGATGCTCTCCCCAGTCCTGCCTTCATGCACTTGAACCCTGAGGCTCACTGATGGAGTGTTTACTTTGCCTGCTCTTTCTGGTCACCAGCCTCTAGTGTAGCAGTCACTGATGAAGGGCTCGGCTTGGGTCAGTCAGGCTCTGTGTACTAGGCCATGGCCCTGCCACTTTTCAGGCTGTGTGACCCAGTTCAAGTTCTTTGACTCATCTGAGCCTGTCTCCTTGCTTTGAGCTTGGAGATAGCAGTAGTGTTTCCTTCAGAGGGTTCGTGTGAGGAGAGACGAGAACATGTTTGGATGGTGCTTAACACTGCCTGGCTTTGGTGAGTACCGTGTATGTTAACTCTCAGCCACGACCTGTTTTCTGGCCCCAGTCACTCTTTTCCTTGGTCACTGAAATAGCCCCCAGTCCGGAGGACCAATGTAGTATTCAGGGCCCTGGGAGGGATACGGTCCCTGCCCCTCCTTCATTTGTCCCCATAATTGGGGTACCTGAGGTGTGAGGCACTATGCGAGCCCTTGGCTCTCAGTGCCTCCCATGGGAGTCTGCCCTACACTGTGGCTTACTCTTGCCTCCGTCTGCATGCTTCCGTCTGGCAGGCAGAACCAGCCACAGGTTGGTTTTCCATTATGACCTCTGCTGTTACAACCAGAGTTTCTCTTTCATGCGACTGGCCTGCTCTGTTTCTTGGGCTTCGGTTTCTTCATCTTAAAGTGGCCTTAGGCATATACCCACCTTAAGGGATGAAGAGAGGAACCGTGTGTCAGTGCTTAGAGCAGGGCCTGGCACCTTGTGAGTGCTAATTAAATCCTTCTCTTCTTCCTCCTCATGTGTGCTTTTGGGCATTATGCATTCCCATACCTGCACTTGTGCTCCTGGGGTTAACACCACTCAGTGTGTATATCTCTCTCTTCTCATTTTCCATAGCCTACTTAGAACCTTTGGAAGCCACTCCAGTTAGAAGTGCTCTACCCTTCTCTGATCCCTCAGAGTACGTTAATTTTGTCCTATTTTTAGTATTTATTTATTTTTTAAGAAGATGTTATTTGTCAAAGAGCGAGAGAGCACACAGTGGGAGTGGCAGGCAGAGGGAGAAGCAGGCTCCCCACTGAGCAAGAAGCCCAACACGGGACTCGATTCCTGGATCCTGAGATCATGACCTGAGCTAAAGGCAGACACTTAACTGACTGAGCCACCCAAGCGTCCTAATTTTGTCCTATTTTTAAAAAACATTTACAGAGTTCACATACCATAGGCGGACGGCCAATGAATCTTCACAAACTAACACACCTATGTAACCAGCATCCAGGTCTAAGAAGCAGAAGCATCCCAGTGCCCCCAAAACACTTGCCAGTATGTTAGATTTTGAGGCCACCACATCACCTTAGTTGTGCTCATTTAACACGTCCACCTGAGAGACTTTCTGTACCAGCTGTTTTCCTGGAGTCCAATTTTCCTGTGGATTCTTCCACCAGGGAATTCCATCTCTAACCTACAGGAAGTGTCCGGGGGGTAGAGATCACGTCTGGCAGAATACCTGGCTCACGCAAGTGCTCACAAAGTAGTTTTTATTGACTAATCTCTGTGTGATCTTTGGTTTCAGATCTGCCAGAGGGAGCAGTGAAAGGGCTCTGCAAATTATTCTGCTTGACTCTGCACCGGTATAGGTGAGTTCCAACCGAAGGCCTGTGCCAGCGGCCCTTTGCACAGAGAGGTGGTACAGGAGAGCAGTTAGAGCCCAGGCTTTGGAGTTATGCCCCATCCTAGCTGTTAAATCATGGCCAAGTTGCTTAACCTCCCTGTGCCTCTGTTTTCCCTATCTGCAGGATGGGGATGGTGCTATTATCAGCCTCATAGGTGGTGGTTAGTAAGTATAGAGCTCCAGGAACAGTATCTGCCACATCATGAGTCTCTACACAGTCAACAGTCATGTGGGTGAAAGCACTTGGCCTAGTTTGAGGCCCATAGTGAGTGTTCCATAAGTGTCAGTGTTGCCTTCACAGCCTTCCTAGTTGCTTCTAGAACTCTAGGAGGTAGATTTGTCTACTTATTTCCTAATCCCATCATCTGTGATCCCCTGGAATCCGGTACAGTCCAGTTTTCCAGAGAAAGACCAGTGCTTGGCCTAAGCTGCCTTGCCTCTACCCGCAGTGATCACCTTTCCCCTTTATTCCTTCTCTTAGAGATGCAGCCTCCCGTAGGGCACTGCAGGCAGCCATCCAGCAGCTGGCTGAGGCCCAGCCAGAAGCCACTGCTAAGAACCTTCTGCATTCTCTGCAGTCGTCAGGCATTGGCTCCAAAGCTGGTGTCCCCAGGTAAGAGGGAAAGAATATGGCCTACCAGGGCTTGGGGGAATCCTAGTCGGAGAAGCTGGGATGAGCTGCACTGAGCAGGTGTGAGCATGTCTCTCTTTGCTCTCTGAAACTTTTGAGTGGCGTCAGCAGTCTCTGCTGCAGTGGAGGGAGGAGCCAGGACGTCAGGCTCAGTGGACAAACTCCTTTCCTGAGGAACATGGTTGGGAAACCAGTGGAAGCAAGGCGATTTTCAGGGGAAACCACATGGCTGCCGGGCACTGAATAGGGGAAACCATTTTTTTGTTTCTATAGTTTTTGTTTCTAAGAGGTGGGAATTTGGCTGACAAGGCCTGCATTCCTTGTCCTGAGCGGCAGATGATTTATGAGGAACCAGTTTCAAGTTCTGCCCAGTTGTAGGTCAAGGGCGGGTCCTGTATGCCAGGGAAGGCCTTGCATTGAGCATTTGTCCTCGGATGGAGGTTCCTTCTCTGCAATTACGCTTTGCCTCCCCCCCTCCCCTCTGCAGTAAGAGTAGTGGCTCTGCTGCCTTGCTGGCCCTGTCCTGGACCTGCTTACTGGTGCGCATCGTCTTTTCCTCGAGAGCCAAGCGGCAAGGAGACATCTGGAACAAACTGGTAGGTTCCCTGTGTCTTTGGGGTAGTGATGGTCATCTCTCTGCACAGAGTTGGGACATGTTTAACCTTCTCTGGCAAATGCTCTTCTTGGTGCTAGGTAACCGAGCACTTTGAATTGTCCTGAGGTGTGTGATTTTGGTGGATGGTCATGGGTGCAACCTAATAACGTTCATCTGTTTGCCACGTATGTTTGACCTTCTCTGTCAGGCACGGTGCTAGGCTCTGGGAGCACACTGATGAGCAAAAGAAATGTAGTTCCTGCCTTCATGGCATATGTGGAAGACTTGGCAGGCCAGGGTGGGGAAAACGGTGAGAGAGCAAGTAAATCAGAAAATGCAATCATGTAAATCATTTTGTTTTTTTTCTGACTAATTATTCCCTGTGTTTGGATTTCAATGTTGAACTGGCTAATGGAATAGAATTCTTTTTTTTTTTTTTAAGGTTTTATTTATTTGACAGAGAGAGACACAAGAGGGAACACAAGCAAGGGGAGTGGGAGAAGGAGAAGCAGGTTTCCCACTGAGCAGGGAGCCTGATGCAGGGCTCTACCCTAGGACCCTGGGATCACGACCTGAGCCAAAGGCAACCACCTAACAACTGAGCCACCCAGATGGAGTGGAATTCTTTTTTTTTTTTTTTTAAGATTTTATTTATTTATTTGATAGAAACACAGCTAGAGAGGGAACCTAAGCAGGAGGAGTGAAAGAGGGAGAAGCAGGCTTCCCGTCGAGCAGGGAGCCGATGCAGGGCTGGAACCCGGGACTCCAGGATCATGACCTGAGCTGAAGGCAGAACCTTAATGACTGAGCCACTCAGGCGCCCCAGGAATGGATTTCTTGCCATGTGTTTTAATCCTCAAATTTCCTCTTCCCGTTCTGTGCCTGTTCTTCCATATTCCCTGCCTTACCTTTCAACATGTCTGCTAACCAGAGAGCGCCCAAAAGGCCAGATTGGGAGGTTCATTTGAATATCTGGATATGCTTAGTGGAGGGCAAAAGGAATGGTGTGATGGTTCATTGAAAGGGACCTGGAGGGGGCGCCTGGGTGGCTCAGTTGGTTGAGCAACTGCCTTCTGCTCAGGTCATGATCCCGGAGATCCGGGATCGAGTCCCACATCGGGCTCCCTGCTCGGCGGGAAGCCTGCTTCTCCCTCTGTCACTCCCCCTGCTTGTGTTCTCTCTCTGGCTGTGTTTCTCTCTGTCAAATAAATAAAATCTTTTTTTAAAAAAAAAGGAACCTGGAGGTATGGCTCTGATTCTCAATTATGATGTTACCGTGTAGTAACTTCTGAGCCTATTGCCAGGTTCTACAGAATGGGAAAAAGTGGGGCGCCTGGGTGGCTCAGTTGGTTAAGCGACTGCCTTTGGCTCAGGTCATGATCCCGGAGACCTGGGATCGAGCCCCACATCGGGCTCTCTGCTCGGCGGGAGGCCTGCTTCTCCCTCTCTCATTCCCTCTGCTTGTGTTCCCTCTCTGCCTGTGTTTCTCTCTGTCAAATAAATAAAATCTTTAAAAAAAAAAAAAAAAGGGAAAAAGTGCCACCTACCCAATCCCCTTCCACAAGCTATGAAGAGGGGCTTGAGATGAGGTATATGAGAGGGCTGTGGAAGCGTACAGAGGGCTGTGCAGCTAAGTGAGGAGTGGCACTAGAAAACTAGCTGTTCTCCCAGAGCAGCTTGCTAGTAAGACACACTGATGAACCCGTCCCTGGGAGCTTCCCCAGCATGCCGTTGGGGATGAGCGTGGAGTGGCCACTCAGTGACTGAACGATAAGAACACTGAAAACTGGCAAGTAATGACTAGTGGAATTGGACCCCCTTCAGATTGTGGGTTTCATTGCTACCAGGCCCTCTTTTTAAGATGTTTTATCATGGTTCCCGCATTGGCTTACCTCCAGTGATCTCTTATAGCCATTATCCTAGGTAAGTAAGTCCTCTTGTGGGTTAGGGTGTGGCAGGGGTCATCCTTGGAGTGTTGTGTTTATAGGACAGAACACGTCAAGAGCGTGAGACCATGTTTTTCCTGTGTCTCAAATCTGGGTTTTTCTTTTCCTTGTTGCCAATGTCAACTGTGCATGTGGGTTGCTTAGGTATTCAGTTGCTTAGGTATCTTTTGAGGGCCTCTCTGCTAGGCACTGTTCTAGGAGCTGGGGCAAAAGCTGGAAATAAGAAAGAGGTCCTTGCCCTCTTGGAGCTTACATCTCTTAAGAAATTTTTTTTTTAAGATTTATTTGAGAGAGAGAAAGCATGTACACGGGGAGGGACAGAAGGGGGAGGGAGAGAGACAAGTCGACTCTGATTAGTGTGGAGCCCAATGTGGGGCTTGATCTCAAGACCCTGAGATGATGACTGAAGTTAAACCAAGAGTTGGGTGCTTAACCAACTGCGCCACCGAGGTGCCTCCGGAGCTTACACTCTGGTGGTGAGGGTAGACACTGCACAGGTCTGCTAATAAGTGGTAAGATGAAGAGGGCAGGTAGGAGGATGGAGAGAGTGCGGTACAGGGTGATCATGGGAGGAGGCTTCAGAGGAGGCATTATTTGAGCGGAAACCTGAAGGATATGAAAGAAAATGTGTCCAGATCAGGGGTTAGAACATTCTAGGAAGAGAAAACAGCAGTATGGTTCTGAATGTGGTTTCAGTAAGCGTTGAAGGCTGTACCCATTTCTGAAACAGCTGAACTAAAACCACCACCAGCAGCAGCATTGAAACCTGTCTCTTAAATGGTGTGGGACATATCTGAATGTAAGGAAAGAAATTAAGATGAGGGTTCAGGGCTGTTTAATCCAGGTAGAATACCTGATAGACTAATATCCTCAAAGGGTTCGTCTCTATATACAACTGAACAGGGTTTCTTATACAAACACTAGTGTATTGGAAATACTTTTTTCTTTCACCTTGGGTTTTTGGTTTTTTTTAATTTTTAAAGATCTTATTTATTTACTTGACAGAGAAAGAGCACAAGTATACAGAATGGCAGGCAGAGGGAGAAGTAGGCTCTGTGCTGAGCAGGGAGCCCGACATGGTGCTTGATCAAGACTTTGAAATCATGACCTGAGCGAAAGGCAGACTGAGCCACACAGGCACCCCTCTTTTTTTCTTTTCTTAATGAAGATTTGTTTATTTTATTTTATTTAAGATTTTATTTATTTATTTGACAGAGAGAAACAGCCAGAGAGGGAACACAAGCAGGTGGAGTGAGAGAGGGAGAAGCAGGCTTCCCGCGGAGCAGGGAGCCCGATGTAGGGCTCGATTCCTGTCTCTGGGATCATGACCTGAGCCGAAGGCAGTTGCTCAACCAACTGAGCCACCCAGGCGCCCCAAGATTTGTTTATTTTAGAGAAAGCACTGGTAGGGGAAGGGGCATGGGGGATGTGAGAGGGACCAGCAGACTTCGCACTAAGCACAGAGCCTGATGCGGGGCTTGATCTCAACCCTGAGCTTATAACCTGAGCTATAGTCAGGAATTGGCCGCTCAACCGATGAGCCACCCAGGTTGCCCCCTCTTCTTTTTCTTCCTTCCTTCCTTCCTTCTTTCTTTTTTTTTTTTTTTTTTTTTTTTTTTTTTTTTTTTTTTTTTTTTTTTTTTTTGGTTTTATTCATTTATTTGACAGAGAGAAACACAGCCAGAGAGGGAACACAAGCAGGGGGAGTGAGAGAGGGAGAAGCAGGCTTCCCGCCAAGTAGGGAGCCTCATGCGGGGCTCGATCCTGGGACTCTGGGACCATGACCTGAGCCGAAGGCAGCCACTTAACGACTGAGCCATCCAGGCACACCCCCTCTTTTTCTTTAACCAGATTTAGACTTTGTTACAGAGTAGTGCATTCAGAGTTTCTCATTCTTGATGACCATTTACTAATCCTGAGTGGATGTCCTGCAGTATATATAACTAGTCCCCTGTTGATGGCCATTTATGTTGTTTACAGTCTTTAGTGTAAAAAAAAATGCTGCACTGGATAATCTTGTACATCTGTCACTGTGCACATGCAAATGGAGTGCAGCAGACTTCTTAAGCAACCCGTCTTTCTCAGGGTGGCCATTCACACTGTTCACCAGTGACTGTGGGCATTTGTGGCATATAAAGTCTCTGAGATTTTTCAGTTGAGCACCTATGATATGTTTCACTCTGGGTTGGGCAGGGAGCTCCACACAGGCCGGGATCATCTGATCAGTCTTCACTTCCATGACTAAAATGCCTAGTGTAGTGCCTGCCGTTTAGTCAGTATTCAGCAGGTGTTTGTGGAATTAATGAAGGAAATGTCAAGGCAGGTATGAGACAGGATCCTTATTCTTTTCCTTCATGGCCCTTACCTCGCTGGAATTACAAAGTCATCTGTATGTTTATCTTTTTTTTTTTTTTTAGATTTTATTTATTTATTTGACGAGAGAGATCACAAGTAGGCAGAGAGGCAGGCAGAGAGAGAGAGGAGGAAGCAGGCTCCCCGCCGAGCAGAGAGCCCAATGTAGGACTCGATCCCAGGACCCTGAGATCATGACCTGAGCCGAAGGCAGAGGCTTTAACCCTCTGAGCCACCCAGGCGCCCTGTATGTTTATCTTGTGGTATCTTTTTCTCCCTCTGCACTATGAAGAGCATGGAAGCAGGGCCCATCTCTCTCTCCTTCTCCATGTGTTTTCACTGTCTGACTCATAGGTGTTCAGCGTATGTTCATTAATGAAGTGCCTGAGTGAACAGTTGTCATTCTGGGACAGGGCCAGGTGTCATGGGCGCAGGGCAAAGGATGTGGCTGGAGTGGGCCTGGTGCAGGCCTCGGGCGGGCTGTGAGGGCCATGGCACCTCCGCTCACATTTCACGTCCTGCCAGGTGGAGGTGCAGTGCTTGCTCCTGTCGGAGGTGCTGGGCGGCTCCCACAGGCACGCCGTGGGCGGTGCTGTCAAGAAGCTCAGCAAGCTGTGGAAAGAGGTGACGGGGCAGAGGGGGCGGTGGGCTCTGCTGCCTCTGTGCCGCCAGCACTGCTGGGTGACACGTCTGCTTGTCTACCGTCCTCTTCAGAACCCCGGACTGGTGGAGCAGTACTTGTCAGCTGTTCTCAGCCTCGAACCGAGCCAGAACTACGCGGGCATGCTGGGGCTGCTGGTACAGTTCTGCACGAGCCACAAGGAGCTGGACGTGGTTAGCCGGCACAAGGCAGGTGGACTCGTCGGAGGCGAGAGTGGGGCGCTGGTTTTGCCCTGGGGCCCCAGCTCCTGGCCTCATCTGAAGCTTGTTGGTTTTCTTATATGGGACGCTGGCCTTTCTCCATTATAGGTGAAGTTTGACGAGCTGGAAAGTTTTCCCTCCAGCTCTGGCTTGGGGAGAATCCTGGCAATTATTGGGGTGGTAATTTGGCTGTTCGTGTAGTGATTTATTATACCATGTGCCAAGCACTCTGCCAGCTGTTTGGATTGCAGCAGTGAGCCAGGGAGCTGTGATCCTTGCCCTCTGGGAACCGAGTCTGAGTCTGCCATCAGACAGAGAGTCATCTAGTTATATTTGCGATAAGAGCTACAAAGAGAAAGGGCAGGAAAGCGGGGGACCTGACAGAGGCCATGGGTCAGGAGGCACAGCTCTAATGAAGGAATTTAAAGGGTGAATAGGTATTAGCAAGGTCAGAAGTAAAGACATGTATTTTGGGCAGAGAAAGCAGCCCACAAGAAGCCAGGCAGGGGAGCTGTGCGAGAGGCAGCACAGGCTTGCAGGCAGCTTGGGAGCCAGGCCAAGGACTTTGGACTAAATCCCAGCAGCTCTGGAAAGCTGTAGAAGGTTTTATTTGTTTGTTTGTTTGTTTTTAAAGGTTTTATTTACTTATTTGACAGATAGAAACACAGCTAGAGAGGGAACACAAGCAGAGAGAGTGAGAGAGGGAGAAGCAGGCTTTTTGCTGAGCAGGGAGCCCAATGCGGGGCTCGATCCCAGGTCTCCAGAATCATGACCTGAGCCAAAGGCAGATGCCCAACGACTGAGCCACCCAGGTGCTCCCTGTAGAAGGTTTTAAAATGATGACTGTCATAATCAGTGGGCCCTCTGTGCACTCTGATTTATATATTATTTGTTTATGTATATATGTATGTATTTTATTTTTTACTTACCTGTAATTTTTAGAGGCACTCCCACAAAAGGGATTTTTAGGTCAGTGATGAGATAACTCAGAATGTTGGTCTAAACAGTCTTTGTATTCTCTAGACTGCCCTGCTGGATTTTTATATGAAGAACATCTTGATGAGCAAAGTAAAGCCTCAGAAGTATCTGTTGGTGAGTGAGAGGTGGACCTTAGCTGGACAAGCTAAATCCAATTTAAATTGTGATTCAAAGCTGTTCTTTATTCTTCATCTGTTCCCACGAGGCCTGGGTGTCTGATACCTTTTTCTTTCTAGGATAACTGTGCCCCTCTGCTCCGATACATGTCCCACTCAGAATTTAAGGATCTGATACTGCCCACCATACAGAAGTCCTTACTTAGAAGTCCAGAGAACGTTATTGAAAGTAGGTCACTGCCAGGCAGGGTGGTGGGAGGGAGGCGGGTTACCTGATGAGCTGCGTCTCTGATACTTGGCAGCAGAAGCAGTGGGGGTGGGATGAAGTATGTATTCACTGTTTACCACATTGGGACCTTGGGAGAGAGATCAGGGACCCTTTTGAGAATATGTTGAAAGTCATGGGCCCTTTTGCTGAAAGCATGTACAAAAATTTATCTGCTTAGAATACTGTAAACAATTTTAGAAGTCCAAGAACCTTTTGGAAACCATTCAGGTTAAGAACCTCTGCTCTGGACAGTTTGAACTTGATGTGGAGGTGACACTTGAAAGTAGGGACGAAGGTGTGACTACTTACGGGACTGTATGAAGATGAAGAATGGTCAAGGTTCTATGGGGCTGGACAGCAGGCCTGACGGCACTGGCTGGGCAGAAGGCCAGAAATGGGCATTTATACCTGAGACAGACATGCCGTGTCCTTTTTTCCCCCTTAGCTATCTCCAGTCTGCTGGCATCAGTGACTCTTGATCTCAGCCAGTATGCCCTGGACATCATGAAAGGACTGGCTAGTGAGTATCATGACCCCTCTCTGGGCTCTAGAATGGCACATTGGCTTTTGGTTGCATTTTCCCAATTATTTTAGGAAAAAGGGCAGGGGACAGTAAAGTTTAGAAAGAAACTACACTTGCATAGTTTCTTGAGATCTTTTATAAGGAGAATACCTCGCTGGGGTGGGAGAGTTGGGAACATGGAAAAGACTGAGCTGAAAGCCCAGATGCTCAGCTCTCGGTGGCTTCTGAGCTGCGGTTCTCTGTATCCAGGTCAACTCAAGTCCAATAGTCCCCGCCTGATGGATGAAGCTGTGCTGGCGCTGCGGAACCTGGCCCGCCAGTGCAGTGACTCCGTGGCGACAGAAGCCCTGACCAGGCACCTGTTTGCCATCCTCGGCGGTGAGTAAGCCTTCCTGGCTGGGGGGATGGCTGAGGTGTGTGTGCTGGGACCTGCCTGGGACTCAGGGCTCCAAGTCTGCTTGTGTCAAGGCTGTGTGGCCAGGAGAACACTCTCAGTAGAATGTGAACATGTGAAGTGAACAGAAGCATGCGCAGGGCAGTGTAGACGGGGGTGATCTCATTTTTTTTTTTTAATTTTTTAAATGTAAGTGTAGACATTATTGTATGCATAAAAGGAAAAACTAGAGGGAAACACATCAAAATGTTCATAATGTCTTTGGTTAGTAGACACATAGGTGATTTTTAATTTTTTTTTAAACATGAGTTTCACTTTATTTTTAAAGATTTTGGGGCGCTTGGGTGGCTCAGTTGGTTAAGCAACTGCCTTCAGCTCAGGTCATGATCCCGGAGACCCGGGATCGAGCCCCACATCGGGCTCCCTGCTCGGCGGGAAGCCTGCTTCTCCCTCTCTCACTCCCCCTGCTTGTGTTCCCTCTCTGGCTGTGTTTCTCTCTGTCAAATAAATAAAATCTTTAAAAAAAAAAAAAAGATATTATTTATTTATTTGTCAGAGAGAGAGAGAGTGCACAAGCAGGGGGAGAGGCAGAGGGAGAAGCAGACTCACCGATGAGTGAGGAGCCCAATGTGGGACTTGATCCCAGGACTCTGGGATCATGACCTGAGCCAAAGGCAGATGCGTAACCAGCTGAGCCACCCAGGCATCCCTCAATGTTTTTCTTTGTGTTTTTTGTTTCTCAGGTTTTCTGTGAGAACATACTACTGTTATAGAAAAAAAAAATCTAATGAATGTTATTTTAAAGGCAGGTTCACAATACAGAGGCTGCTTCTGGAATCAGAAACTGTATCTTGGTGTCACACACATGACCACATTAATCACCCTCATGGGAAATGTGGCAGGTGTGAATTTTGAATCTTTGCTGGCTCTCTTCTCAGGCTCTGAAGGAAAACTGACAATCATAGCCCAGAAGATGAGCGTCCTCTCAGGTACGGAATCTCTCCTGGGGTAGTGGTAAGTGTGTAGTAGATGAGATGTGACATAACTGGTGGGTAAGGCAGGTCCTTCATTAGATCTTGACTCCTCTGACAGTCCTGGACATCCCAGCCTGGCTCCCAGCCCTCTACTGCCTGCCTGGGTGGCCAGTGCGACTTGTTTGAGTTTAGTGGGAGTTTAGTGGGAACTTCTGTAAAAGGCAGAGTCATCTGGAGGGAGTATTGAGGGAAGGGCAGTGATGGCCAGAGAGGCATGGCTGCTAGGGAAGTGGGCAGCATCAAGAAGGATCTCGTGTTTGTGGTTTTGTGCTAAGCAGGAAATCCCCTGCCTTCCAGGGATCGGGAGTGTCAGTCATCACGTGGTGTCGGGGCCTTCTAGTCAAGTCCTGAATGGGACCGTGGCTGAGCTGTTCATCCCATTCCTCCAGCAAGAAGGTAACTGTGCAGCATGGGGAGGATGCAGTCTGGACTCCCTGTGACTCTGGTTTTCACCTTGAGAGCTGCCATGAACCCCTTCTCAAGGCAGACCTCCCCTGAAGCATTACTGCTTCCTACCTCTTGTACTCCTGCTTGCTTTGGGGCGCTGCTGGCAGCGATTGGATGTGGGCCTAAGACACTGAACTGACCGGACTTCTGCTTCTTGCCCTAGTTCATGAAGGCACCTTGGTGCACGCGGTCTCTGTCCTGGCCCTCTGGTGTAACCGGTTCACCACAGAAGTGCCCAAGAAGCTCACCGAATGGTTCAAGAAAGCCTTCAGCCTTAAGACCTCCACCTCTGCAGTGAGGCATGCCTACCTGCAATGCATGTTGGCCTGCTTCCGAGGTGAGATGCCTCTCCTGCAGGGGTGACCAAGTCTTCTGGGCATCCTCACCGTCCCAGGCTTGCCCTTGCTCTCCAGCTTACTCGGCATCACTTCTTTTTAAGCTTCTGGGAGCATCAGGCTTAGTCATCCACAAAGCCTGGAACCAGTGCCCAGTCTTCACAACAGATTTTGGCTTCTCCCTTTTATCAGACCTTCAAGTTACAAAGCTTTATTCAGAGAGGACCTGGGTCTAGAAGCTGTCACTGTTTTTATCTGAAGTCATGGGGAAGTGATTGTGAGACACCTGATTCAAAAAGTCCAGCTTCATGGAAATGTTATGTTGGACTTAATAAAAACCCACTGCTGCCTTTTCTTTGGTGCTGACAAACCTGTCACTTGGGCATGGGCATCAGCCTCTTTCCTAAGCAAAGCTAGAGGAAATGTTCCAATCTGTGTAAGAACTTGATCTCCAAGGTAAAAGTGACTACCTCTGAGATATGCTTGTACTTCCTTTAAAAAAAGTTGTGGTTTTTTTGTTTTTTTTTTTTTAGGTTTTATTTATTTATTTGACAGAGAGAAACACAGCTAGAGAGGGAGAAGCAGGCTTCCTGCTGATCAGGGAGCCCGATGTGGGGCTTGATCCCGGGTCTCTGGGATCATGATCTGAGCCCAAGGCAGACGCTTAACCAACTGAGCCACCTAGCTATCATTCAGTCTTGATTTTATATTGAATTCTATATAGCAGAGACTTGGTTGAAACTAGTTTCCTCAGTTTGAGCTGTTTCTACTTGATGCTTTTAAAGTACATGTAATATAAAATAAGCCTTTAAGCAGTTTTTAGATTCAAATCCATGATGTCTTCCAAGTGAAATATGTTTAATAGTTAAGAAAACATTGGTTTAGCCATAATTTTAACAGATTCTTCCTCCCTTCCTCCCTCCTTTTCTTCCTTCCTTCCTTCCTTCCTTCCTTCCTTCCTTCCTTTCTTGTGGGTTTAGTTCATGGATCAGCGTATTGGTTCTGGTTTTGGAATTTGGGTGGGAAGCTTGCCTGGTATCGAGGAAAAGCCCCAGAAAGAAGTCGGTAGGTTTGCAGTGGCCCAGGCTCTCCCCGAACCAGCTGTGTGGCCTTGGGCATCATACTTCACCTTTGTTGGCCTGTTTCCTTACCAATCCAATGAATAGCTGGACTATTGGGTTTGTAAGGATTCTTCTGGCTGTAACATTATGGCTGTAGAGTTTGGCTCTGTTTCCCGTATGTCACAGCATGTGACAAGGTAACTAGTGTTCTGGTCAGCCAGCTCAGACCTGAGTGGATAACACCCATGTTGAGTGATCTTGTCGCCCTGACAGAGGGCTTTGTCAGGCGCTGGTCCTCTCTCCACAGGTGACGCGCTGTTGCAGGCCCTGGACTTGTTGCCTTTGCTCATCCAGACAGTGGAGAAGGCATCCTCCCAAAGCACTCAGGCTCCCACAGTCACCGAAGGGGTTGCTGCAGCCTTGCTGCTCTCGAAGCTTGCTGTGGCTGACTCACAGGCTGGTAAGGGTCTAGATTTATTCCCCACGGTAGCGGATGAGGCCTCATTCAGAGTCCCTGGGGGTAGTCACTTGATGTTGAGGATTTCACAGGATCAGCTTGGTCACTACTACACTGGGTTAGCCACAGGGCTCCTTGTCATCTGCAGGGATGCGTCTCAGGGTCACACTGGCAGATGGGAATACAGCCAGGGGATTCTACCACTGTCTTCCTTTGCATTCTTGTTCTAGTGCTCTGGGATGAGGGTTTGTATATAATGCTGAGACTGACCTGAGTTTAATATAGTGGGGCATTGTTGTTGGTTTTTTTTAAGATTTTATTTATTTATTTGACAGAGAGAAACACAGTCAGAGAGGGAACACAAGCAGGGGGAGTGAGAGAGGGAGAAGAGAGCCAAGGAGGGAGCCCAATGCAGGGCTCAATCCTGGGACTCTGGGATCATGACCTGAGCCAAAGGCAGACGCTTAACAACTGAGCCACCCTGGCGCCCCAAGTGGGGCATTTTTTTAATTGGTTATACATTTCTAGAGTGTAACTTGAAAAGCTTCCCCTTAGCCAGTCTTCTAGCCACTAAGTTCCCTTCCCTGGACAGTTAACCATGTCCAGAAATAGTCAATATGTAATTGACCAAACACACCAAGTAGCATACTGTGTAAATGCCATATTACATACTGAACACACTGTGGAAAAGATTCCAGATCAGGACAACCAAAAGTGCTTTCTCTTTCTTTTTGTGGCTTCCTGGCATTCCATGCTTGCTTTAGTCCCACTGCCTGCAGATGTACGTCAACTTTTCCTGCAGTTGGAAGTGGAGTTCAACTTTTCTCGTATTTCACTGGGTGCCTTGGCAAGGAGATGGAGATGAACATGACCGTACTTCCACATGTTTCCAGCTGCTTTGCTGTAGTGGGAGAGAGGAGATGCGAAAATACGTCTGTAGTTGAGGACAAAATGTGGCATTAGGGCAGTTTTGAAGGAAGTTCTGCTTTTAGTTTAGGTGTTGGCGATCAGGAAAGGCTTCATGAAGGAGGGAGCATTTGGACTAGGGCCTTGAAGGCTAGGAAGGATTTCACTAGCTGGGAGGGAACAGCCCAGGGTGAGTTCAAACCAGCCTCATCAGGGAAGGCACCATGTGTGAATGTCAAGTATTTCAGCCTGGCACCTGGAGTAGGTGGGAATTCCAGGTGGGAAATGGCTTGCTGCGCTCCTGTAGGCAGCAGTGAACCACTGAAAGTTTTTCACATAGGCGGTGCTACCAAAAAGGCTGATTAGTTCTCAGAACAGGGAGGGAGAGACGGTGAGCCTAGGAGTGACCCAGCCATGCTGGGGAAGCCTCGCTGCAGAAGAAGGTCTGTCGTGCAGCCAGGCCTAGCAGCTCCAGGCAGGAGGGGACCAGCCGCGGCGGACGGAGTGAGGCACGTCGTGGAGTGACCTTTTGTTTCTTGCAGAGGCCAAACTGAGTGGTTTCTGGCAGCTGATTGTAGATGAGAAGAAGCAGATTTTCACTTCTGAGAAATTCCTGCTCATGGCTTCAGAGGATGGTGAGTTACTTAGCTGAACTTAACTTGAACTTGAGGTTGGGCCTGCGTGTCTCTGGTGGGTCTTCAGAGAGATCCCTTCCCTGACTGCCTGTCTTGACCAGCTCAGCAAAACCCTCATCCGAGTGCTGGGGGCAGCAGCTGTGCGGCTTGCTGCTGCGGGCGTGAACGGGGCCCTGTGGGGCACGGAAGGCTGGGGAATGGAGGAGTGGGTTGATTTGTGGAGACAGAGCACTAATGGTTGCAGGGCTGCGCTATTAGGTGTAATTAAAGCTGATTGGGTAATTGGTGCTGTCTCGGAAGTTTTCTTCTATTACAAGGCAGCTGAGAAGCTCTGGTGGAGTGTGGCTGGCTCTACTCCCCCACCAGGAGACACAAAACTACTGGTTTCTTTCCCAGGAAAGACGGAACAGTTGATCTTTAAGTGTACATTTTAAAATTCTAGGCTGCCTTAGGGGTGTCTGCTGCTAATCGGTGATTTGAAAAGTCTTTTGACTCACAAATCACAACATCCTATTAATGAGCTAAAACTGTTAGTCACTTCCTGATGTTAAAAAAAAAAAAAGTTCTCCTATAGGAAATACAGTCACATAATTCAAAAATAAAAGATCCAAGAGGGCCTTTGTTGAAAAGCATACTCCTGCTTTGATCTCTGGCTGACAGATACTGATAACCAGTTGTATTAGCTTCTCTGTATCCTTGGCATTTTATAGTTATACTAGGAGATACCTTTTCGTATTAGTTCTTTTACATAAATGGTAGCGTGTCTGCTATATGCATTGTGTCGTGTAGACTTGGCAGTCATTCTACTCCAGTATGCACATGTCTTCATCTGTTTTTTTTTTTTAGAACTGCAGAGTAATTTTTAATTAATTAGAGTAAAGCATGTATTTTTCATTAGTCCAAAATACATGTGTGCGTTGTCAGCAAACACAGAACTTCAGATGAGCTGTAATTTCACATTGGTAAATGATAGTCACGTTTATGTTTCAGTGTTCATTTTCTTTCTTTCTTTTTTCTAAAGATTTTATTTATTTATTGACACAGAGAGAGATCACAAGTAGGCAGAGATAGGAGGAAGCAGGTTCCCCGCCAAGCAGAGAGCCCAATGTGGGCCCCGATCCCAGTACCCTGAGATCATAACCTGAGTTGAAGGCAGAGGCTTTAACGCATTGAACCACCCAGGCGCCCTCAGTGTTCATTTTCTGTCTTTGCAGTTCTTTCTGGGTGTGTAATTTTTTAAAAGATTTTGTTTATTATTGAGAGAGTGAGAGAGAGAGAACATACGCTTATATGCGTGGTGGGGAGGAGCAGAGGGAGAGGGAGAGAGAATCTCAAGCAGACTCATTGCTGAGTGAGGATTCCAACGTAGGGCTCGATCCCACGGCCCTGAGATCATGATCTGAGACGAAATCAAGAGCCAGATGCTTAATGGACTGAGCCACTCGGGAACCCTGGATGTGTGTTCTGTATTTTAAAAACACTTCTGTTTGTTTCCCCTCCCAGCCCTGTGTACCGTGTTGCATCTGACAGAGAGGCTTTTCCTTGACCACCCACACAGACTCACAGGCAACAAAGTTCAGTACGTGAAGCTTGTTTACCTTTCTCCATTGGGTCAAGGGGTGCAGACTGTGGCAGGAACCTGAGAAAGCAGTGGCGCACGCACTGTGGGAGGGCTGGCTGCAGAGAGCCCCGCGCCCGCCCTCCCCCGAGATGCCATGTCTCTGTGCTTGCAGGCAGTACCACCGGGCGCTGGTAGCAGTGCTCCTGAGCCGGACCTGGCGAGTGCGCAGGCAGGCCCAGCACACGGTTCGCAAGCTGTTGTCCTCTCTCGGGGGATTTAAGTTGGCGTTTGGGCTCCTTGAGGAGCTGAAGGTTGTCCTCAGTTCTCATAAGGTGAGGGCATCTGGGGTCAAGACTGGGGCTTGCTGACCTGCTCAGCCCATCCTGGTTATGCCAGGCAGTTTGGCTAGTCTCTTCCTGGGCTTTTCTCACTCAGACGTGGCGTGGTGCCAGAATCTTCTGCTCAGCTCTTGAGCTCTGATAACACCTTGTTTCGTGTCATTCTTCTTTCTTTTCAGAGATGCTTTTCTTTCTTACATATCGTGACAAGTAGTTCAACCTTTTTATTCTTGAGTCATGGAGAAATACTTTGTTTTTAAAGCGCTTTATAATTTTTAGAGCATTTGCTACCCATTCTCTCTTTTGTTTTTTTTCACAAGTGCTGTTAAAAGGCAGACAGGCTAAATACTCTTACTTTATATGAGTTTTCAGGGTTCTGGCAGCTGAAATGACTTACCATGGGTCTCCCGGCCAGTGGGTAGCAGAAGTGATCCCAAAGACTTGGTCTCTTCTCAGTGCTCTTTGTGTCCTCTTTCCTGCCCTCCCTAATCCCTCTTGAGGGATATAGGCCAGTGACAGACTTGTGGTCTCTGGCTGGGTCTCCTGGCCCACTTCTGTGGCTGCCTTTAACCCCAAGGGCTTCTTAGGTACAAAGTCATGTCTGCTTCCTCCTTCCAGGCACATCTCCCAGCCTGCGGGTCCCACACAGGGAACTGGGCATCGGTCTTCACTCTAGCAGGAGCTCCAGAAAGCAACATGTGTGAAAGGCAGCTGTGTCCCTGGCATGCCTCTTGTCTCTTGTGTGCCATGCTGGCCCAGGGCTCAGAGCAGTGGGTGCTCATGAGTTGTTTCCTTGTAGGTGCTACCCTTAGAGGCTCTGGTGACTGACGCTGGTGAGGTGACTGAGGCAGGCAAGGCGTATATACCCCCGAGGGTCCTGCAGGAGGCTCTTTGTGTGATCTCCGGGGTGCCAGGACTGGAGGCTGACATCACCAGTACTGAGCAGCTGGCCCAGGAGATGCTGATCATCTCGCACCACCCATCCTTAGGTCTGTTCCGGCAGCGGTTACTAAGGGGCAGGGACGCCTTTGGGAAGGATAAGGACAGGCCAGCAGAAGGCCTCAAATTGCTTCCCTTCCCTTCAGTGGCAGTGCAGTCTGGACTCTGGCCAGCACTTCTTGCCAGGATGAAGATTGACCTGGAAGCCTTCATCAGCAGGCACCTGGATCAGATCATCCCTAGGATCACCATGCAGAGTCCCCTGAACCAGGTGATTGGTGTGTGGACTAATTCTGGCCCAGGTCAGAGCATCAGAGGGAGGCTTCAGTGAAAATGGTGCAGGGGTGGTGAAATGGGGCCTTGGACCCCTCGGATTGTGAGTGATGGAAAATGCAAAGTGGTTTAAACACGAGAGGGATCTTCTTGCTCCTTCTGACTCCTGAGTCACAGGGTGTGGCTGGTCCCTGGGGACTTTGATGTTATCTTCAGGATACTGTAGGTGGCATCTCTCTTGCTCTCCATCTCTTTGTCTCTTCTGAGTCTCATCTCTACTGTCCATGAGGTGGGGCTTCACTCTCCCTTCTCTTATAGTGGGGCAGTTGATACACTTCCAGATGCACAGCTCGTCCCCCATTAACTCCCGTGGAAAAAGCTTGCATTTTCTAGTCATTTCAGCTGGCATGGGGTCTCACTGCCCCTCGGTGGCCTGCCCTGTCCTTTTGGGCTAGATCACATGCCCACCTGTGGAAGAGGTAGGGGCAGCTCCACCTGCACCACGGAGATTGAGAGTAAAAGGGGAATGTGACAGCCAGTCAGGGTGCTGGTACCAAGTGGGAAATGCTTGCTGAGAAGGAAGGCTCACACTGCAGCTATCTACTCTGATGGGCAGTGCTCAGAATAGGCACGGGCAGGAGGAAGAGGAGTCAGGGACATTTAGACATGGCAGGGGACCCCTCTCCAGTGCCAGCCTTGGCACACCCTGACCATGTTGTGTTTGTCTGACAGTCTTCCATGAATGCCATGGGCTCCTTGTCCATCCTGTCCCCGGACCGGGTCCTCCCACAGCTCATCAGCACCATCATTGCCTCCGTGCAGAACCCGGCGCTATGCCAGGTGACGCGGGAGGAGTTTGCCATCATGCAGACCCCTGCTGGGGAGCTGTATGACAAATCTATTATCCAGAGGTGAGTCCCCATTTGTGGGCTCAGTTACCCAAGCCTTGATTTTCTTACTTGTAAGAGAGGCCTCCTTTATAGGGTTAAGGAGTGAATGTTTCAAGGAATAAATGAAATCGCTCATCCGTTTGTTGCACAAGTACTGCTCTGTTCCAGGCACATGCTTAGGCCTGGGATACAAGAGCATGTCAGGTAGCTCACACACTGCTGGTGCATGCGACTTCAAGGCTAGTTGGGGTTTCACAGCTGGCGGGCGGTTGGAGGACCTGTTGGCTGTTTTGAAGCTGGCTGATTACCTGCTTTGATGTTTCAGTGCCCAGCAGGACAGCATAAAGAAGGCTAACATGAAGCGAGAGAACAAAGCTTATTCCTTCAAGGAGCAGATCATCGAGCTGGAGCTCAAGGAGGTGAGTGCTGGAAGCATTACATGTGGGGTGGCTGCTAAGCTTGGTGGCCTCAGCCTGGTGACTTTCCTGGCTTCGTGTGTGCTGTTCCCTGGGGTCATCCTGAGGCCTGTGCAGTTGTCCGACCCCTCCACCAGTTCCGGGTTCCCCTACCAATGGAGGTGCTCCGTAAGTGCTTGAATGAATGAATAAATGATTTCTTGGCCTTTTCCCGGCTGCAGTTTATACTGGGGGAGAGCGTCTGTAGGAGGGAAGCAAAGTTTATTCTTTTTTTTTTTTTTAATATTTTATTTATTTGACACAGAGAGAGATCACAAGTAGGCAGAGAGGCAGACAGAGAGAGAGAGGAGGAAGCAGGCTCCCCACTGAGCAGAGAGCCTGATAGGGGCCTCGATCCCAGGACCCTGAGATCATGACCTGAGCTGAAGGCAGAGGCTTTACCCCACTGAGCCACCCAGGCACCCCGCAAAGTTTATATTTTGAAACCGCAGGATTAGAATACCCTTTCTAGCACACTGAGGGACTTCTCATTTTTCTAACACATGAAGGCTCTTCTTCTTGCCTTTGTCAATAGAGAATCTAGTAAGAAATTACTTCTCTACTGCTATCTCCATTCTCTGGAAACCAGGTGGCTGTGGACTTTGTGGGAGGTTGGGGAGGCCACATCGTGGGCTTAGCGGCCCAGGTCACAGACTTAGAGCTGGCGTGGTGCTGACCGTGGGACTAATCTCTCCCTGCCCTGTGGTGGCGAGCGAGGTGTGTTTCGTGGAGATGGAATTGGTTTGCTCGTTGCTTTTAGGAGATAAAGAAGAAGAAAGGCATAAAAGAGGAGGTGCAGCTGACGAGTAAGCAGAAGGAGATGCTGCAGGCCCAGCTGGACAAGGAGGCACAGATCCGGAGACGGCTGCAGGAGGCGAGTGGCTGCTGCTCTCTCAGACCAAACCTGCTCCTCCCTTTCCGGAGCAGGCCCTGCTGACCTGTCTCCTGGGCCAACTCTGCTTGCAGCTGGACGGTGAACTGGAGGCAGCGCTGGGCCTACTGGACACCATCCTGGCCAAGAACCCCTCTGGCCTGACCCAGTATATCCCTGTTTTGGTCGACTCTTTCCTGCCCTTGCTGAAATCTCCCCTGGCTGCTCCCAGGATCAAGAACCCTTTCCTGTCCTTGGCTGCCTGCGTCATGCCCCCGAGGCTCAGGGCTTTGGGTCAGTTCTTGTTTGCTGGCTGCGGGCATGGGCCAGAGCAGGTTGGGAGCGGGGCGGGGATGCTCCTGGTTGCTTATGGGGAGGGATGCGGTGGTCTGGGCTACCGACTTCTGTTTCCATATGGAAGCAGCCTTGGAATCTCAAGGTGCATACCCTTAGTATCGACAGAGAGATGCCTTCTCTCCTGTTTTACGTCTGCTGTGCCTTCACTCTTGAGTAAGAAGTTGTAAAGACTCTTCAGTGTGATTTTTCTGCAATAGTATTAAAACTAAGAAGTCAGAAATTCAGTGATAATGTGGTTGGTTTGGTGCCAGGAGGTGCAACCCACAGCTCCTGAGCATCCCCATGTCCGTGATGAGAGGTCTCTGTGACCCTTAGCTTTTTGTTAGCTGTGGAGATAGACCAGGTAGGGTGGCTGGGCATTATGGTGACTTCACTGTTGGGGGGTAAACAGACTTTCCTGGCTTATAAGGGATGTTCCTATGGGTGAGGCTAGAATCTGGGAACAGTTCTGAGTGGAAAAGAGTTGCCACCACTGGAGCCTGCTGCAACTTGTTGGCTGGGCTTATTACGTGGAAGGTGGGAGTTTCAGGTGGGTGGTGCTCTACCCTTGGCCGAACAACCCTGGGTGGCGCACGTGTGTAACTTCTTAGTGTCAGAAGGACAGCTCCCTTCACCTGCGTTCTTCCCCTCACCAGTGCTGTCACGAAGATGACAGATGTCACAAAGGAATGAAAAATTAGTATGAGGGTGTTTTGGCACAACAGCATTGATTACTTTTAGGTCAGAGCATGAGGCATCTGTGCCTGGGGTCCCTGGTTTGTGCCCGGGACAGATTCCGTTTCTCTGTATTGGGCATTCTCTTTGGGCTCCTTCTCTTGGACACAGGCACTTTGGTGAGCCATGTGACTCTACGCCTGCTGAAGCCAGAGTGTGCCCTGGATAAGTCATGGTGCCAGGAGGAGCTGTCGGTGGCCGTGAAGAGGGTGGTGACCTTGCTACACAGCCACACCGTTACCAGCAGGGCAGGCAAGGGTGAGCCAGGTAAAGAAGAGGGCAAGGGGGCGCCTGGGGGGCTCAGTGGGTTAAAGTCTCTGCTTTCAGCTCAGGTCATAATCTCAGGGTCCTGGGATCGAGGCCCACATCGGGCTCTCTGTTCGGCGGGAAGCCTGCTTCTCCCTCTCTCACTCCCCCTGCTTGGGTTCCCTCTCTAGCTGTGTTTCTCCCTGTCAAATAAACAAAATCTTTTAAAAAAAGAACAGGGCAAGGAAGGGCAGTGGGCACCGAGCACTGGTGTAGCAAGTGCATGAGCCTCAGTGTCCTCCCTGGGGCTTCCTGAGGCTGTGACCTTGGGAAAGTCACTTCTGTTCCTGGCCTTTGTTTCCTCCTCTGAAAAGTGGGGGATTGGACCAGATGGAGAATTTGAGTCCCGGTATTCTGTGAGTAGCTGTGACCCCCACTGGGAGTTTGCTTTTTGTTACTGGAATCTACTAGTGTGTTTTAATGCGCTCCTCCTGGAACTGGGCAGTGTTTGGGTAGGAGCAAGATTCAGAACAGCTGTCGTCCCTGTCATCATATTCTTTGCTTCTGGGTGTCGGAAAGGGCCTCCACTGTTCTTCACCCCACACAAACTTTGAGGATGGAAATCGAGGCAGCAGCTCTGTAGATGTCTGTAAGATTGTGTCTGCTTTTTGTTCTGGCAGATGCTGCACCCTTGTCTGCTCCAGCCTTCTCCTTAGTCTTCCCGTTTCTAAAGATGGTGCTGACTGAGATGCCCCACCACAGTGAAGAGGAGGAAGAGCGCATGGCCCAGATTCTTCAGATCCTCACCATCCATGCCCAGCTGAGGGCCTCACCCAGCACCCCTCCTGGACGCGTGGATGAGGTTGGCAGGGGAGCTTGGCCCTACGCTTGGCTTGATGGGGGTCAGGGAGGCAGGGGCTCTCCACACTGCCTGGCCCATGAGCAGTTCTTGTGGAGTCATAGAGTGTGGACATGAATCTGTAGCAGCAGTCAAGTGTTCTCTTTAGTGTGGCACTCATGGCCTCAAAGAAGCTTACAGGTCTTCTGAGAGTTTCTGACTTGGAGAAAAGGATTTTGTAGCAGTTTATTGTGTTTTTTTCAAACTCAGAAGATAATACTGATCACTTCGCCTTTGACTTGCTTATGTTTACGAGATTGGACCTCATTCACTGAAGGGTTTCCTTCTTAATAGATTATGTTCTGAATTTGTGCCAGATTAATGCGTGCATATGTTTAAAAATTCTAAGAACACAGAAACAAACAAAATGTCGCCCCACACAGTAAGGCAAAAACAGATCGCCCTGCTTCTTTCCTATGATCATATAGTCTGGTCTCTCATGCCAGTGGCTTCACAGGTTGTGTAGGGTTCTCTGCTGTGAGGGCACCATGTTTCACTGCACTCTGTACCTGTTGATAAATATTTCAAGGTTGTTTCCAACTTTCCCTGTTGGGGAACACTGTGATGTGCCCTCCCCCCACCCACCCGAATGAATGTTCCATGGGAGATGTTCTCGGGCGTGGAGTTACTAGGTTATGTGGCACGTTCTGAACTGTACCCTCACCAAGAGTTCCTGTCCCTCCATACCTAATACAGCCTCAGATCGTAATTAACCTTGCAAACAATGGGTAAAAGAATGGTATCCCTTTTCTCTCTCTCTCTCTCTCTCTTTTTTTTTTTTTTTGCATTTCTCTCCTTTGTTCAATATCCCTGTGTTTAGGGACCATCTGCATTTCATGTTCTGTGAATTTCAAGTATGTTTCAGAATGTATTTGTTTGGAGTCCCTGAGTTTGGTGGCTGACGAGTTGGCTCCCATGGAGTTAGTGGTAAACCTGATAGGATTTCTCTGTGGATGAGAGGATGCCGCTGCTCATACTGCCAGGCATGGTTACAGACCCTCCCCAGAGCCTCACCCTCATTCACCTGCTCTTTTCTCTTAGAATGGCCCGGAGCTGCTGCCTCGAGTGGCCATGCTGCGCCTTCTGACTTGGGTGATCGGGACAGGTTCTCCCCGCCTACAGGTGTCTGGTTTTCAGCTGGTTATTGCTCCACCTCAGTTTGTGACCCTGAGCTCAGGGCCCAGCGCTTACGGTCGAATTGTAGTTCTTTCTCAGCCCTCACCTGGTTTTGGGCTAAAGGGCTGCTTTTGAGAGAGCCAGCCTGAACATTCTCAGCTAGTTAGGGGTTCTGCTTGGGGCCTGCCTCTGGCCTGGGCTGGAGTGGGGGTGGGGGGAGGACTTGGCCCCACTAGGGCTTCGGGATATGCGTTGTCAGTTTAGATCCCTCTCTACGCCCCTCAGCCCATTGCCCAGCCTCCTGTCTGACTCCGTAGAAGTAAATAATTTGCTGAACTGAGCCCAGCGCATCAATGTCCTCCTTAGGTTCTGGCTTCAGACAGTCTGACCACTCTGTGTGCCAGCAGTAGTGGCGAGGATGGCTGTGCCTTTGCAGAGCAGGAGGAGGTGGATGTGCTGCTCTGTGCCTTGCAATCCCCTTGTGCCAGCGTGCGGGACACCGCACTCCGGGTAGGTGCCCACTCCCTTGTGGGGCCACTGTGGTATTCCTTGTCCCTCGGGACAAGTGTTGGAACTGCATGAGGGACGTTCTTTCTTTCCTTTTTTTTTTTTTTTTTTTTAAAGATTTTATTTATTTGACAGCGAGAAACACAGCTAGAGAGGGAACACAAGCAGGGGGAGTGAGAGAGGGAGAAGCAGGCTTCCCACCGAGCAGGAAGCCCGATGTGGGACTCGATCCCAGGTCTCTAGGATCCTGACCTGAGCCGAAGGCAGTTGCTTAACCAACTGAGCCACCCAGGCGCCCCAAGGGACATTCTTTCAAATGATCCCATCAAATAAAGATGAGAGATGCCTCACATTGGCACCTCTGTGTCCCGGAGACAGAGAAGTCACAGGGTGGGTCAGGATCATTCTAGGAAAGGGGAACAACAAGTCAGTTGTCACAGTGTGTCACTGGCTACTTTTGTCTTTACCTTGGAAGCCTTCTCCTGATTTTTTTATGTATACATGTTATATTTATTATTATGTTAATATACATGTTTATATATACACACAGATTTTATATATGTATGTGTGTGTGTGTGAGTGTGTGTATAAGAGAAACAGTGAGAGTGTGGGGACGGACATGGAGAGGAGAGAGAGAATCCTAAGCAGGCTCCATACTCAGTGTGGCGTCAGATGCGGGGCTCAGTCTCACAACCCTGAGATCATGACCTGGCTGAAACCAGGTGTCAGGTGCTAACTGGCTGAGCCACCCAGGGGCCTTACCTTCACCTATTTTCTAAAATGGAACATCAATCTCTTGGTATTTGTGTAGATAAAATTCAGTTTGTTTTTTCAATCCATCGCCTTGTACTTGGATTTTCTTGGTGCTTTTGGACCAAAAACTAAAGGATCCCCTTGGAGTATGAGACAGGGCTTCCTGAATGCCAGTCTGCAGCCCCTCATTATGTCTGTGATAGTTTTCACTGGCTCCTGGCAAAATGTGGAAAATAAAGGCAGTGTGGCAAATTTTTCTTCAGGACAAAGGGATTGTCCCCTTTCTAAAGTTTTGTCTTGCACATTGAAAGTTAAGTTTTTAGGGGCGCCTGGGTGGCTCAGTTGGTTGAGCGACTGCCTTCGGCTCAGGTCAGGATCCTGGAGACCCAGGATCAAGTCCCACATCGGGCTCCCTGCTCGGCGGGAAGCCTGCTTCTCCTTCTCTCACTCCCCCTGCTTGTGTTCCCTCTCTGGCTGTGTTTCTCGCTGTTAAATAAATCTTTAAAAAAAAAAAAAAAGTTAAGTTTTTAAATTTTACATTAAAAAAGATTCCACCCCGATATGCCCATCATCTCCCAAAGGAAAAGCTGTGTGAAGAGCCAGAGCAGCTAATGAGTAGAGATGTGAGGCACTCCCTAGCAACGGTCGTGCTGTCCTTGGTGCTTTGTGCAGTGGTGGCAGTATTTTGTATCTGTGGGGTCCAGTGTGGTAGCCACGAGCCAACATGTGTGGCTGTGGAGCACTTAAAATGTGGCTGGTGTGACTGAGGAACTTAGAGTTCGTTTTAATTGATTTAACTTTGAAGACCTGTATGCAGCCAGTGGCTGGGTCTTAGATAGTACAGCCTTAGAGGGAGGCGAAGAGGCAGGTCCGAAGCTCTTGTGAGAAGTCAAGCCTCGCTCAGTCTCATCCCACCCCTTCTCAGGGGCTGATGGAACTCCACATGGTATTGCCAGCACCTGACACTGACGAGAAGAATGGCCTGAACCTTCTGCGGAGGCTCTGGGTAGTCAAGTTTGACAAGGAGGAGGAGATCCGGAAGCTGGCTGAGAGGTGAGAACCCCGGGAAGATTGTTGTTTGTTTGTTTCCTGTTCTCTTGTCTCTTTTCTTATGAAAAAACTGGACCCAGAGTGCTCAGCCTACAGCAAGAGAAGGGCTGGGTGGTCGGGTTTGGCGGGGCTGGTGCTGCAGATCTTTGTCTGACTAGTCCTTGCCTTTGGTCCGCTACAGGCTCTGGTCGACGATGGGCCTAGATCTGCAGCCACACCTCTGCTCCTTGCTGATCGACGATGTCATCTATCACGAGGCAGCTGTGAGGCAGGCCGGGGCCGAAGCCCTCTCCCAGGCCGTGGCTCGGTACCGGCGGCAGGCGGCAGAGGTTATGGGCAGACTCATGGAGCTCTACCAGGAGAAGCTCTATGTGAGTGGCCTGTGCACCCTGCTGTGGGCTGGTCCAGGGGAGGGTGGGTGGGACTCTGCTCGGCCTCGGACCTGCCCCAGCCAGGCGTCTTGGAGCTCACTGTGGCCCTGGGAGGCTGTGACTGATCTCCCACCTCACAGATGGGTGGCTGGCTCGCCCCGCTCGACTGGGGAGAGCCCCGCAGTGCATTCATAGCCTGTCTGTTGCAGCGGCCGCCCCCAGTGCTGGATGCTTTGGGACGCGTTATCTCTGAATCTCCTCCAGATCAGTGGGAAGCCAGGTAACACAGCCGTTGCAGCCTCGTTCCACCCGGAGCTTTCGAGGTACCACAAGTTGGCTGGGCTGGATGCCGAGAGGAGGTAGCGTGGTCATGGGACAGTGGAAGGAAAGGGCAAGACCTCCCTCTGAGTGAGAGAGACCTCAGTTCAAGTCCTGGCTCCTCTTGGGCTAGCTGAGTGACTTTGGGCAGGTTTCTCCTCTCCTCTTGGCCTCTGTTTCCTCACAGGTCCTCAGGGGCCTTTTTACTGTTCTGTAGCTGAAAAGGATAGTAGCACTTTGCCTTTGTAGGGTAGGTTTACTTCTGAGTACCTTCACATTTGATTCTTTTACTTCTCCTCTCCTGTAGCCTGCTCTGGAGGTAGAAGGGTAGGCATTGCACTCAAGTTGGGAATCAGGCAGAGCTGGTCCCTGCCCAAGGTCACCCTGTAGGAGGTAAATAAACTATGGGCAGATGGCAGTCTCCATTTGATAAACGGGTTGTTGAGCCTATTGTGTAGACTGCTGGGTGAGCACCAGGCAGTGAGCTCCATGCTGTGCTCTGCACCGCAGAGGTTGCTGCTGCAAGTTCCCTTCCCTTGTGGCATACCAGGATAGATTCTAGCAGCAGGGGAGGCCCCTGACCAGCCCTGGCCCCCTGACACGCTTCCCCTTCCTCCCAGGTGTGGCCTGGCTCTGGCCCTGAACAAGCTCTCCCAGTGTTTGGACAGCTCTCAGGTGAAGCCCCTCTTTCAGTTTTTTGTCCCCGATGCTCTCAACGACCGAAACCCAGATGTCCGGAAGTGTATGTTAGATGCAGCCCTTGCAACGCTCAACGCTCATGGGAAGGTAAGAGATCTTGGCCAGCAGAGGGGGTGGGGAGTGGGCTAGGTCGGGGCTGGAGGCAGGGCTGAGCCATGTGACACGGACGTTGAGCACCAGGAGATCTGGTAGGGTACTGGCACCCGTGGAAGATTTCATTTCTCTTTTGAGCCATAAGGACCCCAGAAGGGTGTTAAATTCTTCTAAATCTGCAGCATTCCTGCCAGCAAACTGGGAAACCCGCTGGCATTGCTGGCTGGCTTGTCAGGATGCAGGTCCCGGAGCCAGACTTGGGCTTGGTTCTCAGGGCAGAGACTGTCATCTCCAGATGCAGCCTGCAGGGTTGACGTGAGCTCTTGGTGGGCTTGGCTTTCCAGGAGAATGTCAACTCGCTGCTGCCGGTGTTCGAGGAGTTCCTGAAGAATGCGCCCAACGATGCCAGTTATGATGCTGTGCGGCAGAGTGTGGTGGTCCTTATGGGCTCTCTGGCCAAGCACCTGGACAAGAGTGACCCCAAAGTGAAGCCCATTGTTGCTAAGCTCATTGCTGCTCTCTCGACCCCCTCCCAGCAGGTACCCACCTGCCGGCCGGGGGCCCACAAGTCAGCTGGGGAATTGGGACAGACTGCAGGTATGCAGTGAGGTGCTAGGGCCAAGTTGGGGATCAGGGCCCAGAAGGCCTACTTCTCTGCAACGAGTCATCCTCTCTCTTGGGGCAGCCTGGTGTAGAGTAAATAGTATCCTGAGAGGGAGTTATTTTGTTTTAGTAGATTTTCTAGATAGTTTTATTTTTTTTCTACTTATTCACCAGTAGTCTTTGTTTGCACTTAGTATAAACCTAGCATTGGGGATACCAAGATTAAAAAAAAAAAAAAAGCTCTCTCTGCTGAGCTTTCCCTGATCCTCTTTGTATTCCTTACACACGTCAGGGGACTTTTAATGCAGTCTCCAAGCTATAGTACTATGATTGTTGTTTTCTTTTTGGAAAAACATATATATATATATATATATATGTATATATATACACACATATGTACTTCTCTCCTCTCCTCTCCCAAAATGACTTGCATTTTGGATCACCCAGAGTGTGTCAAATGCAAGTTTATAAAACTGGTCAAATAAATTTGAAAACTCCCCTGCAAGGGGTCTGCCCCAGCCCTGGTGCCACAGGCTTTGTAAGCTGTGGCTGGAAGGCAGAACCACTTGGTTTGGGCCTGGCCCTGTGAGCCAAGGCTGTGCCTTTGACAAGTTAGAAAACTGAGATACTGGGGCCAATTTTAAGAAGGTGCAGTAATGCTCTTCTCTTTAAATCTTCTATGTGAGTGGGTCTTCCTGGAGTTTTCTCTCACCTGACCAGTTCTCACAGATGTAGTGTGCACCCTGACAGAGCCCGTGTCATCCATAGGCATATAACACTGTTCGCTTGTCTGATAGGCAGTGGCTGAGATGGGGCTTGGGGGCAGCTAGTGATGAGGCGCTGCGTAGGGCTGTGGCAACCCCCAGGAACCGGCTGTGGTTGAGCCGCAACACTCACGAGGCAGACCTCTCCTGTAGGTCCAGGAATCTGTGGCCAGCTGCTTGCCGCCTCTCGTACCAGCCATCAAAGAGGATGCGGGAGGGATGATCCAGAGGTTGATGCAGCAGCTGCTGGAGTCAGACAAGTACGCAGAGCGCAAAGGGGCTGCCTACGGGCTGGCTGGCCTGGTGAAGGGCCTGGGCATCCTCTCGCTAAAGCAGCAGGAGATGATGGCTGCACTGACCGACGCCATCCAGGATAAGAAGAACTTCCGCCGACGAGAGGGTGAGTATGCCCGAGCTTAGGGCTGCCCAGGGTGGGAAGTCAGTCCCCACAGCTGCCAGAGGAAGGAGTCTGGCCTTTCCTTCCCCACTGAAGGCCTGGTTTGTGTGTGTGCTCTGAAGGGGGCAGATTGTGTAACGCATTCCATATCCTATCCTTTCTGGTGTGGCCTGGATGTTATTTCTCACTCAGCTTAGAGAGCGTCAGCTGAGAGAGAATTGGCCTTACTAGCTGTTAGTGCCAGGGAGTGACAGATGCTGCCCTGTTCCCTCCTCCTGTCTGTTCAGCCGTGTCCATGTTTTTAGGGAGGTCGAGGGTGCTGCTCCCTTCTGGGGCACCCACTGTAGTCCCACAGCTGCCTTGAGTGTTTCCAGAGGGTGAGGAGATGGCAGGGAGGTGATCCTTGGCTGCCTCCAGAGCACGGTCTTTCCAGCTGTCCTATCTTCTCCCCTAGGAGCCCTCTTTGCCTTCGAGATGCTCTGCACCATGCTGGGGAAGCTCTTCGAGCCCTATGTGGTTCATGTGCTGCCCCATCTGCTGCTGTGCTTTGGGGATGGGAACCAGTATGTGCGTGAGGTAAGTCCTGAGGCTGCATGTGAGACCCACTGCCTCTGGCTGAAGTCTCGGCCGGTGGGCAGAGGGGGTGGAAGAGCCCTCTGCTGGAACCTCCCTGCCCGTACATTGGGCACCAGTTACTGGTACGGACTCCTCTGATTCCCGGTAAAACATTGCAGCTCTGTGAGAGGAGGAACTCTCCTCAGCTGTGTCTAGGCCCCGGCACAGGGTCTGACACATGCGACCCCCCAGGAAGTGTTGGTCAGCAGGAGGAGCATTCAGACTAGCATCAGGCCTTGACCCTTGCTTGGGCAAGGAGGCCCCTGAATGCCTTTTCTCCTCCCTTGAGGCTGCAGATGATTGTGCCAAGGCTGTGATGAGCAACCTGAGTGCTCATGGGGTGAAGCTGGTGCTCCCCTCCTTACTGGCTGCCCTGGAAGAGGAGTCCTGGAGGACCAAAGCTGGTAAGGCTGCTCCCTTCGGTATCTCTCTCCCCGCCTGTTTTTCTAAAGACTGCTCTTGCAGGGATCCAAGGAGCTGTCTAGGGATCTTGTCTTGTGTGTGCATGCTCTCCAGCCCATGGACAAGGCCAAGACCCTCTGAGCCATCAGGCAGTTCAGTCCTTTCAGTTATTTGTGTGCTTTAGTACAAAGAACAGGCCTCTGGCGGGAGCCATAGCCCTAAGTGGGGAAGTCCCAGAGTTTTAAAGTTAGTTTGTGGCAACTTCTGTGACTTTAAAGCTTCCCCCCGCATTAAGCCCCTTTTTAAAAATAAAATCTTTTCTGGCATCGTAATATGCAAAACAGATTCAAGCAGAGCTGTTCTGGTTCAAGCAGGGTCAGGACCTGGGTCCCTCGAAGGGCCTCTCTCCCACTCAGTCCTTCAGGTTCTGCCCTGCAGTTTGAAAAATCACAGATCTAAATGAATTTCTTCATATATGAATAAAGAAACTAGGCCAGAGAAATTCAGCGAATTGGCCTTGGGTCACCACCAGGGCTCCACCAGGGCTCTGTCCATGTGTTGCCTCTTTTCCCCACACCACCTTACATCGTCCCCGGAATGCCAGTGCTCAGCAGGCCTCGGGAGCACTGTGCTCCCTCCGCTGGGTCCGCCCCTCCCCCGCCCCACGCTCCTCCTGCGGACTGCTTTAGCACAGTGTGCAGAGGGGCACGCTGCTTGTCCCTTGCCCAGGCAGCCAGCACTCGTGGCTCCCTCCCGTAACCTCTGTGCCTTGCAGGTATAACCCTGTGTGGGCCGTGCTCCTCAGGGCTACAGTTGCCCGGGAGAAACTTCTGCTACATGACACTTTTAACCGTGTGCTCAGTGATTCCATGCTGGGCCTATGTCTGCCATCTGCAGGGTCAGTGGAGCTGCTCGGGGCAATGGCATACTGTGCTCCCAAACAGCTGTCATCCTGCCTACCCAACATCGTGCCCAAGCTTACGGAGGTGCTCACCGACTCCCACGTCAAAGTGCAGAAGGCTGGACAGCAAGCACTGAGGCAGATTGGCTCTGTCATCAGGAATCCGGAGATTCTGGGTACGCTTCTCCCATGAGGGGCCTGGCCCCGGCTCCTCCTCCCATCCCTAGACACTGCAGGGCATGTGGCTTTTTCTCCTCTGAGGACAGATACGTTCGCATTAAAATGATCTCTAAATTCTGGGAAGCCCTTTTTCTAAGATAATTATTGGGAAGTAGTTTGGAAGCAGTTTTGCCTCTGGTCTAGTATAGTCATCACTGACTGCACAGATAGGGAAACTGAGTCAGAAGCAGCCTGACTGTGAGAGAGCCCTGTGCACCAAGCTGAGCCCTGAGGTCAACAGAGTTGAATGACACGCTCTGGACCACATGAGCGTCATACATTCTTTGGGAACTCTATATTCTGTCTCATTCTAGAAGACATGAGATAGAGGGGAAACAGGGAAGGGTTATTCCCCATTTTCTTTTTTTTTAAGTTTTTATTTATTTATTTGACAGAGAGAAACAAAGCCAGAGAGGAAACACAAGTAGGGGGGGTGAGAGAGGGAGAAGCAGGCTTCCTGCCAAGCAGCGATGCGGGGCTCTATCCCAAGACCCCGGGATCATGACCTTAGCCGAAGGCAGATGCTTAATGACGGAGCCACCCAGGCGCCCTGAAGGGTTATTCCCCTTCATTGTGCTCTTTAGTGTGGTTCTCGATGGAGTGATGGCAGGAGATTGATTTCTAGAAACAAAACCCAGCAGCCACCCCACCCAGCATGTCACTTGTTAAATGTTAGGTTTCAGTGTGCAACGTAGATACTTGTCAAGTGTAGTTCAACCAGGGTGTTACCAGACTTCTTTTCATTCAGAAAAACAATGTTTCTTACTTGTGTGTATTTGTTTTTCAAGGGATCAACAGATTTCCTTGGGTTTTACTGTTTTTCACAATGGCTGGGAGCAGTCTTAATCTCCATCAGATGAGGGGAAGTGCTTTCGTTTTTGGAAATCCAGCATGGGTCTTTCTTTTTTTTTTAATTGTGATATGGTTTGTATAATGTTAAAATCACTTTCATTTTTTTATTTTTTTTAAAGATTTTATTTATTTATTTGACAGAGAGGGAGATCACAAGTAGGCAGGGGGAGAAGAGTAAGGAGGCTCCCTGCCAAGCAGAGAGCTCAATGTGGGCCTCGATCCCAGGACCCTGAGATCATGACCTGAGCCGAAAGCAGAGGCTTTAACCCACTGAGCCACCCAGGCCCCCTAAAATCACTTTTAAAAAACTTATACAATTCAGTGGGTTTTTTAGTTTTGTTTTTTGTATATTCACCAAATTACATAATCATTACTACTGTCTAGTTCCAGGGCATTTATCTCACCTCAGAAGGAAACCCCATACCTGTTAGGATTCACTCTTCATTCCCTTCCCTACCTCTGGGCCCTGACAACCACTATTCTGCTTTCTGTTTCTTTGGGCTTGCCTGTTGTGAACACTTCATGTGGTGGGATCATTTGTGGCTAGCTCCTTGAGCTTAGCATCATGTTTTCAAGGTTCATATTGTAACATGGATCAGTGCTCCATTTCTTTTTTTTTTTTTTAAGTTTATTTATTTGACAGAGAGGGACACAGTGGGAGAGGGAACAGAAGCAGGAGGAGTGGGAGAGGGAGAAACAGGCTTCCTACCAAGCAGGGAGCCTGATGTGGGGCTCCATCCTAGGATCGTGGCATCATGACCTGAGCTGAGGGCAGATGCCCAATGACTGAGCCACCCAGGTACCCCGTTTCATTTCTTTTTATGGCCCAGTAATCCATCATACGGATAGACCACATTTTGTTTATCAAATCATCTGTTGATGAACGTTTGGGTTGTTTTTGCATATTGGCTGTTCAGAATAATGCTGCTATGAACATTTGTGTACAAGGTGGTTTTCTTTGTAGGCGTGTTTAGGTCTCTTGGTCAGATCCCTGGGAATGGAAATTGCTGGGTCATGGTATGGTAACTGCCTTTCTGAGGAGCTGCTTGACTGTTTGCCAAAGCGGCTGGATCATTTGGTGTTCCCAGCAGCACTGTGAGAGCTCCCATTGCTGACACTGTTTCGGTCTTTTTGGTTACAGCCACCCTTGCGGGTGTGAAGTGGCATCTCATTGCATTTCCCTAATGACTAGTGATTTTGAATGTCTTTTCATGGGCTTATTGGCCATTTGCATATCTTTGGAGAACTTAAAATCTGCCCATTTTTTACTTGGGTTATTAGATTTTCTTTTTTTTTTTTTTTTAATGACCAGCATGAGTTTTTATAGTGGTTGGATTCCATGGGCTTGTGAAAAAGAGAAGCCAGGTATTTTTCTTGGCAGTTCTTTTGCTGGGCTGATGGTGCTGACTTGGAGAGCTTGTTTTATCTGGGCTGAACTGCTCTGGTGTGCTTCCTTGCTACCACTGGCTCAGTGGCTTTTGGTGTCTAAATGCATTTGTTCTGCAAAACCACCCTGGGCTGCCACTTCAATAAGGAGGCACGTGGGGCCCGAGGAGTGCTTCCGTGGAAGCTCAGTGCTGTGGCTGCAGCTCGGCGCCCACGGAAGGTCGCCCCCAGTCATCCTGCCAGATTAGGCTGCGCCATGCAGAGGGATGATGGCTGCCATCTTCTTCCTCGTGGAGCAAGGATTGTTCTTTGCAAGCAATCTGGCTTCCACATCCAGTGATTTGTGGGGCTCTGAGAAGGGCTATCCCTGGACTCCCTTCTTTTGTGTCCCTTTGTAGTCCTGGGGATCCAGGGGCTTTGTCACACCGGAGACTCATATGAACTAGCCTTTCTCTTGTTTGGATACGCAGCCATTGCCCCGGTCCTGCTGGACGCTCTGACAGACCCCTCCAGGAAGACCCAGAAGTGCTTGCAGACGCTGCTGGATACCAAGTTTGTGCACTTCATTGATGCTCCATCCCTAGCCCTCATCATGCCCATTGTTCAGAGAGCCTTCCAGGACCGTTCCACGGACACGCGGAAGATGGCAGCCCAGATTATTGGCAACATGTACTCCCTGACAGACCAGAAGGTAGCAGCCCAGTTGGGGCTGGGGTAGGACAGACCAGTAGATGCTGGTTTAGGGCACAGAGTCCCTGTGTACAATAGACAAGGGAGGACTGGGGGCTTTTGGTCCCTGATTATGTTTAGGGGAAGAAGGCCAGTTTAGGGTGGAAGGTAGAAATTTAGGCTCTCTGGACATCTTGACGAGCACACGAGTTCAAGTTCCTATTAGCTCAGCTGCCTGATGAGGCCATGCCTGGGCCCTTTTACAGACTGAGAGGAGGAAAGGCCCCGCCTTGCCCTGTGTTGGCAACGTGGCTTCTGTTTTGACTGCTTGTAGTTCTCTTGGCACAAGCATTTGCTTCTGTGAGTACAAATGAAAGGAAATTAGTCTAGTTTGGGAGATTTACTTTGTTTGTTTACATACTCCACAGAGCTTGCATGTGTGAGCTCATGGTTTCCCACAGCCATGCTTTGCTTGCGAGGCTCTGGGCACAAGAAATGAAGTAGGCCAGTCATGTCAGTCCTAGAGAATTTAGGAAATGGGAAACTTGGTGAAATTGCTAATCGTATCCATAGTCCTCCAACACTAGAACAATTACTGCTGATTTTTTTATTACATTTATGAAATTATATTCCTTAACATAAGCTTATTTTTAAGTTACAATGAGCTATTCACAAAACTGGTGTTTAATAGTTCTTTCATATTCCAGCATGTTTATATACCATAACTTATTATAATCCTTTTATCGGTCCTATACTCTCCAAGGTTTTCTGCTATTTTAAATGATGCTGCAGTGAACATAAGGCTCTTGCTATATTTGAAGCTGTTCCCTGAAGCTGAATGCTATACCAAGAGACATAAACCTTTTAGGGTGAAGAATGGGAAGATGTTAACATTGTTCTGAAAGGAAAATGCCAGAAATAATTTCCTGGATTCCAGAGGCTGGGCAGACCTTGGTTCTGGGACAAGGGCAAGAGGAGGAAGAGCATTGAACTCTAGCTGGGGGTTCTTTCTATTGAGATTGGGCCTCAGGTCCCTAGTAGGTTTCCCATGCATTCACCTAGGGTCTCCAGGGAACCAGTCATGGGGGTTCCTTGCCAGGGGCCCTTCCCTGCTGGCTCTGTAAGCAGCCTTGCTGCGCTCTCCCTGTCAGCAGAACTGGTGTGGAGGAAGCAGGAGCCAGGCCTCCACCCGAGTCACCTCTTGTGCTGTTGCAGGACTTGGCTCCTTACCTGCCGAGCGTGACGCCTGGCCTGAAAGCCTCTCTTCTGGACCCCGTACCTGAGGTGAGCCTGAGAAGAGAAGGGGGACAGAAGATTGATTCTTGAGAAGTCCTTATAAGGTGCTTTTGTGTCTTGTCGGGAAGAGAGAAGAAGACCCTAGGGGCCTCTCCCTGCTCTTGTGTGAGCACTTAGTTTTGAAATGCCACAACTTCTCCCATCCTGGCTCTCGGTTCCCTGACAGGTGCGGACAGTGTCTGCAAAGGCTCTTGGGGCCATGGTGAAGGGCATGGGGGAGTCATGCTTTGAGGACTTACTGCCGTGGCTCATGGAGACGCTGACCTATGAGCAGAGCTCTGTGGATCGCTCAGGTGCTGCGCAAGGTGAGGCCAGGGCAGGCCCAGGGGCCAGAGCGGGAGTCCCATATAGGGGCCCTCTGATCCAGGGGATTTATTCTGTTCTTTTGTTGCAGGGTTGGCTGAGGTCATGGCTGGCTTGGGGGTGGAGAAGCTGGAGAAGCTGATGCCAGAAATCGTGGCTACAGCCAGTAAAGTGGACATTGCACCCCATGTCCGAGATGGCTATATTATGATGTTCAACTACCTGCCCATCACCTTTGGGGACAAGTTCACTCCTTACGTGGGGCCCATCATCCCCTGTATCCTCAAAGTAGGCACCGGCGACCAGGGACCAGGCTGAGGGTGGCGTTAGGGAATGGGGCAAGATGCACGTCCTGTCCTTGGAGTCAGGGCTCTCTGTGAGCAGGACTGGGTGGCAAGAATCCTCATCCTGCTATTCAGGAGGGCCCCAGTCCTTTGGGTCTAGTGCCTTAGGGCAAGCAGCCCTTGGTGACCCAGCCTCTGTGTGCACAGGCTCTCGCTGATGAGAACGAGTTTGTGCGTGACACCGCCCTGCGTGCAGGCCAGCGAGTCATCTCCATGTACGCCGAGACAGCCATTGCTCTCCTGCTGCCCCAGCTGGAGCAAGGCCTCTTTGATGATCTCTGGAGAATAAGGTAAGAACTCAGGTGGAAAGACCCAGTGGCCTTGGCTTTGCATTTTGGACACTCTGAAAAATGAGGAGTAGAATGTTGTTGCCAAGAAAGAGCTCTCTGAATGCTCTTAACCATTCAGTGACTCTATCCTGATTCTCTTTTGAAAAGTTCGCTCTATTTAGTCCTTCAGCTTATACTAGAATTGTACACACAAATGCTTTTTAATCTGGAAATTTGACTTCTGAACCAATCTGGGCATTGGTTCCAGGGACAAATCTGTTCAAACGTTTAAAAAGATCCACGTAGGGGGCGCCTGGGTGGCTCAGTTGGTTAAGCGGCTGCCTTTGGCCCAGGTCACGATCCTGGAGTCCTGGGATCGAGCCCCGCATCGGGCTTCTCCCTCTCTCACTCCCCCTGCTTGTGTTCCCTCTCTGGCTTTGTTTCTCTCTGTCAAATAAATAAATAAAATCTTTTTTTCCCCTGAGCAGGGAGCCTGCTTCCCCCTCTCTCTCTGCCTGCCTTTCTGCCTATTTGCCATCTTTCTCTCTGTCAAATAAATAAAATCTTAAAAAAATAATAATAAACCTGAAGTAATTTGAAGAGAAAGTTTATCCTTCTAGGCCTCTCCTTAAGTGTCCAGTTCTGATGATCAGCACTCTTGGTTCCGTGTTGATGCTTCTTTCTGTCCTGTTCCTCTTCTTCCTAACTTATAGAAATGTTCACACATATGTTTTTTAATGTTGATTTTTCCCATTACTAAAGTAATATATGTTCATTAGTAGGAAATGTGAGAACAAGGTAATGTGGGGAACTGTGAGGAAATGAAAATCGCGTGTAACTTCGCTCATTCCATGATAACCATCATGAATATTTGGGGTGCGCTTCTTTCCAGCATCTGTCTTTCCCAGTGGTCGGTGGTGCCCTGAGACTGCCCCTTGCGGCTGTGTGACTCTGTTTTTGGCATCCTCCTCAGGTTCAGCTCTGTTCAGCTGCTCGGGGATCTCCTGTTCCACATCTCCGGGGTCACCGGAAAGATGACCACAGAAACTGCCTCTGAAGACGATAACTTTGGAACTGCACAGTCCAACAAGGTCCATGCCTCGAGTTGGTTTCCTGCCTTGGTCATGGTAGGGATGTGCTCCAGCACTTGTGCTGTGGAGGCTTCACCGCCCCGTGTTCTCCCTTCTTTTCCGCTGCTGCAGGCCATCATCACTGCCCTGGGTGTAGATCGGCGGAACCGGGTGTTGGCAGGGCTGTACATGGGCCGCTCAGACACCCAGCTGGTTGTGCGGCAGGCATCTTTGCACGTCTGGAAGATTGTGGTCTCTAATACCCCCCGCACCTTGCGTGAGATCCTGCCCACTCTCTTTGGGCTGCTGCTGGGTTTCTTGGCCAGCACGTGTGCAGATAAGAGAACTGTAAGTTTCTGGACCTTGCTTCTGACCCAGCATCAGAGGCTAGGATGCATAGGGTCCCCTATCTAAGAGGAGAGTATTTATTTATTTATGTATGTAATCATTCAACGGTTACCCTTAGAAAGAAAACGGCCAGGTATTTTGCATGCAAAATGGCTTTATTCAGGAATAGCAGAGAATTACAGTCTGGGACACGTAAGCCGTGACAAAACTATAGGCAACTACAGGGAACAAAGGAGTGGAACATTCTCTTATAGAAGGAAGGGGACGTTCAGGAGGGCTGTTGTAAACAAAAAAAGTCTATTGGGGGATACCGGGAGTTTGGAGTATAGTGGCTGCTCATTGACTGAGCTGTGATGGCCTCCCGTTGGCTGGGCTGTTGGTGGGGCAGGAGGAATCTTCCTTCATCCTACTGGGCCAGTAAAATATGTTCCTTCCTATTCAGTTTGCAAGGTTCATCTTTTCCAGTTTTGAGTCTGCAGTTGATGAAGAGTGGTAGGATATGGGAGTGCCCTGTTCTGGCCTCCTGACTCCATTTTTTTTTTTTTTTTTAAGATTTTTTTATTTATTTGAGAGAGCATACACACATGCACAAGCACATCGGGGAGGAGCAGAGGGAGAGGGAGAGAGAAACTTCAGCAGACTTTGCACTTAGACGGAGCCAACTCGGGGCTCCATCTCACAACCCTGAGATCAGCACCTGAGTCGAAACCAAGAGTCCGATGCCTAACACTGCACCACCCAGGCACCCCTCCTGTCTGCATTCTAAAGGAGGTTTTATTTTATTAATTTTCCTTCAACAAATATTTATTAAGCATCTTCTCTGTGCTAAGTAGGGCCTAAAACCTGGGGATAAAATGGAGAGGAAAGGCAGCCTTATCCTCGTTCTCATGAGCTACACTCTTGTAGAGGAGATGGATGTTTATCAGATCATCACACAAGCACGTGTAAATGCAGCTATGGTAAATGCTGCACGGGTGCCGCAGATGTGGGGATCGGGCCTTTGGCCAGCCGGGAGGGGCAAGGGAAGCTGCTCAGGAGAAATGATGCTTCAGGTTAGAAGATGGGTAAGCATGGGTAAGATGGGTGAGGTAGTGATGAAAGCCCATTCCACACTAGGGGAAAAGGGCTTTAGATGCAAGGCCAGGATGTGCAGAAGCCGACAGTAGAGGCTTGGTGGGGGCTGCTGGGTCTGGAGGGAGTAACAGGCTGGATGGTGCGCCCTGAGGCTGACCTGGGTGGGGGCGAGCCAGGCCGGGCAGCTCTGTGGTTGGAAGAATGGCCCAGCCTGGGATCATGATCGCTTCTGCAAGTCCCCTTTGGCCCAGTCCTAGGCCCCATCCCTGGCAAGCAGACTACATATCTGGCTTTAAAGAAGGGTTTGCATGTGGCCTCAGGGAAAATGGGGTTCTTTCCTTAAAAGCATTTGTGCCCAGTTTGGCTCTCTTTGGGCAACAGCACATGGTGAAGTGTCTTCTAGGCTCTGGTTATCAATTTAGGGAAACTGGCTCTTGACCAGGCATCATATGATGAGTTTCCTGCTCATATATAAGGTGCTAGCTCTTGCTTTAGATTGTTTAGGTGTGTGTGACACGAAGAAATGTATTTTTTAATATTTTGCAAGCACCCTGGTGGCTCTTCGGGGCTAAGAACATTTGGGGGCGTTAAGTCAGTGACTCAGATAAAGGGTCAGAGGCTCCAGGGCCCTCACTCTGGAGTTGCCTTCCGAGTACCCTGGGGTTTGCAGGGCATTGATGTCCTGGCTTGATCTCTGCTCACAGATTGCAGCAAGGACATTGGGCGATCTCGTCCGGAAGTTAGGGGAGAAAATCCTGCCTGAGATCATCCCCATCCTCGAGGAAGGCCTGAGGTCTCAGAAGAGTGACGAGAGGCAGGGTGTGTGCATTGGGCTGAGCGAGATCATGAAGTCCACCAGCCGGGATGCCGTGAGTGTTTTCTAAGGGCCCCAGAAGTGACCCGATGTGCAGGGCTGGGGGCAGGTTAGGGGAGAAGCTAGGGACACTTCATCCTCAGGGATATGCAAGCCTCGCTGTGGAGGGTGTTGCTGGCAGCAGAGCTGGCCTGGAGTTTCCTTGTTGGTTTCCCAGGCTAAGAATGAAGCAATGCAGAGGCCTCGAGCAGCCTGTGGAAATTGGACATGGTCTTTGTCTCACTGCTACTGAAGCTATTCCGATTAATCCCTTTGGTGTTACTATTACAGTTCAGTTGAAATGTATGGTGTCCTTGGCGGGGAAGGGAGGCCGTGTGCGCACAGTGTGTGCTGGGGCTGCAAACACCTTTAGCCAGGAATGGAGCGGATGAGAGGAGGGACCTGGTGGGTGGCAACGTGCCCTTTCCGGCAGTGATGCCATCGCACAGCAGCCGTGTTCACGGGGCCGGCGATGCTTGCTCTGAGCTTACTTTCTGAGGGTGATCCTTGGAACCCTCCTGGGAAATGATTGAGCGGGCATAGGGCTCTCAGTTGGCATAAAAGATGGGAAGTGACTGACGGGTCAGAAATACAAGCACATGGCCGGTTGCCTAACCTGAGTGAGCATCCTCCTGTGAGCTCCTGGCCCCTTTCCCCAGTGTCAGTGTGTATCAGTATTTAAATATTACATTTGGGGGTTTACGTTTATTTGGCAAAAAATACAAAAGTCACCTAACTAGAGTTGCGAGTCACTGAATAGTTACTGAGACCTTGCTGCCAGTGGGGCTGATACATATCAGTCCTCTGATTCGTAGTGGACTTTGCTTCGCAGGGACTGATCTAAAGGGAGCAGAGCTATCTTTAGCGCCACAGTAGCCCCAAAGATGTCACCGAGGAACAAGTGTTTTGAGTCTTGAGGACTTGGAGTTTTCCAAGAAGATGAGCAAAGGAGAGAATTGGGGTCAGGCCATGCAGAGCCTTCCCATGGGACGGAGTTCCTGTGGGAGATGGAGAGTATCTGGAGAACTCACCTAAAAGATCAGACTCCTCAGCTGTCTGCATATTCTCTCTGCTTTTTAAACTTGCTCATTTTCACAGAGTCGCTAAGTTGAAAGTCAAGCCGAGGGCGTAGGTGGTGGCCTGGTTGGGCTGGGGGTCCTCGTCTGCCCCGCCTTCGCTGGCTTCCACCCCTTTGCTGCCTCTGCCACCTCAGGTAAGGCCCACGGGTACTGTTGCAGGTGCTATACTTCTCCGAGTCCCTCGTACCCACAGCGAGGAAGGCTCTGTGTGACCCACTGGAGGAGGTCAGAGAGGCTGCAGCCAAGACCTTCGAGCAGCTGCACTCTACCATCGGCCACCAGGCTCTGGAGGACATTCTCCCATTTTTACTGAAGCAGCTGGTTAGTGAATGTGCCACGCACCTACCAGTCTGGCTTTTGCTGTCTTTGTAGAAGCAGAACGCAGGGGGCTTATTCTGCCAAAACAGCCGCAGTGTGGGCCCCAAGCCAGTGCGGGTGCAGCAGGCTCAGATTTGGCTCTGGGCTTCTCCTTTGACAGCCAGTGTGGGTGCCATGGGAAGGGAAGGAGGAAAGTGGTGAAGGAAGTTGGCAGTGGCTGGTCTAGACAGCCAAGGTGGGGACAGGAGCCGGCTGCTCAGCGTTGCCCCTGATGCCGTCCTGCAGGATGATGAGGAAGTGTCAGAGTTTGCCTTGGATGGGCTGAAGCAAGTTATGGCCATCAAGAGTCGTGTGGTGCTCCCCTACCTCGTGCCCAAGGTAAATCCCTCCCCGTGGCCGGCCCTCTCTGGCCCAGAAACCACAGCCACATGATCATTCCTCAGCCTGCTGTGGAGACCTTGGGTATTGTTGAATATTGTTAGGGTTGGGTTATACGTTAATATGGCTGTTATTCATCCTATGTGAGAGATGGATGAGTAGGCTAGGATTTTTCATAGCTGGGTTTGGTTTAGTCCTCCTCATCTTCCTACTAATACTGATGTGATGGCTATAATAGTTAGTAAATTGAGGTTAATGGATGGTGAAATTTGGTATAGAATTGATACTGGTGCGATTTTTTGAGCTCAGATGCTAGGGGAGGTCGGTGGTGGGTTCAGAGGACCCCAGAGCAGACACCGTGCTCGGAACAGCAGTGATGGGCTCTTCCAGAGCCTGGCGCAGCCGCCGGCACGGGGCAGCAGCCCCTGAACTGACGCTCATCGTTGTGCAGCTGACGACTCCACCCGTCAACACCCGGGTGCTGGCTTTCCTTTCGTCCGTGGCCGGCGACGCCTTGACCCGTCACCTTGGAGTGATCCTCCCGGCGGTCATGTTGGCCCTGAAGGAGAAGCTCGGGACTCCGGACGAGCAGCTTGTGAGTAGCACGTTTACCCCTGGCAGCTTTCTAACAGCCGTCCTGGCCTGCCCTGCAGGACCTGTGCTCAGCCTGGGTGTCCCCTGTGGTTGCAGGAGATGGCCAACTGTCAGGCCGTGATCCTGTCAGTAGAGGATGACACTGGGCACCGGATCATCATCGAGGATCTGCTGGAAGCCACCCGAAGCCCCGAGGTGGGCATGAGGCAGGCTGCTGCCATCATCCTCAACATTTACTGTTCGCGCTCAAAGGCTGACTATACCAGCCACCTGCGGAGCCTGGTGTCCGGCCTGATCCGTCTCTTCAATGACTCCAGCCCGGTGGTTCTGGAGGAGAGCTGGGATGCCTTGAATGCCATCACCAAGGTGAGGGCCCTGCTGACTGCAGAGCCAGCTTGTGATTATTGTAGGCCAGTCCGGACACTTGGAAGAGTAGACCCTTAAAATAGCGCACAACGCACCTGTCAGGCAGCCGCAGCATTTGCCAGTGTGTGGCCAGTCTCTCTTACACTCCCATCTACACTCTTCCCCTGCTGTATTATTTTGAAGCAGTCTCGGGAGGGCTGTACTTAGAACCCTGACATCCTCTCTGCTTTTTCCTGGCTTCCCACAGAAACTCGATGCTGGCAACCAACTGGCACTAATTGAAGAGCTGCACAAAGAAATCCGGCTCATAGGGAACGAGAGCAAAGGCGAGCATGTGCCAGGCTTCTGCCTCCCGAAGAAGGTGAGCCAGGGCCCCGTGTGGGGTGCGGCAGGCATGTGCCCTTCCTCTGCCTCCACCCTCGATCCCAGGTCTGTGGCAGGGCAGATGATGAGTGCTTTAGGTGCTGTTTGACTGCTTCACAGAAGTGTGTTTCTTCCCCGTGGAGGCCATAGGAGGACAGGGTCCAGGCCGCTTTCAGGTTAACCTGGGGAGGCTACCTCAGCCAGAGCACATGAGTCACAGAGGTGACAGATGTGTAGCTGTGTGTGATGGGCCTGCCAGAACTCTCCTCTTCTCCTCACTGCCCTGTCGAGACCGTTACCCAGCCAGCACCCTCTCAGGCTGGGACTGCGGCACCTGACCCAGTCTCTCTCCTGGAGTTGCGGAGAGCATGGCTGACAGGAGGGCTGTGCTTTGCGCAGGAGACCCCCAAGCCCAGTGCCTTTGAGATTGGATACTCACGTGTGGTTCTCTTGTCAGGGGGTAACCTCCATCCTTCCAGTGTTACGGGAGGGCGTCCTGACCGGCAGCCCAGAACAGAAAGAGGAAGCGGCTAAAGCTTTAGGTTTGGTGATTCGCCTGACCTCAGCAGATGCCCTGAGGCCCTCTGTGGTCAGCATCACTGGGCCTCTGATCCGCATTCTGGGGGACCGGTTCAGCTGGAATGTGAAGGCAGCCCTGCTTGAGACACTCAGCCTCTTGTTGGCTAAGGTGAGCCACTGATGCGTTCATCTCTCGGCCCATTTGGGTCTTAGAGAACAGATCTGTCTGCCAGTCGGTCTCATGTGGCAGCAAGGTGACAGCTTGTGACGGAGAAATAGCGCGGCACAGGGACTTGAGACGTTGGGTGCTAGACCCACACCACACAGTGGTCAACTCCAGGTCCACCGCTTAGTAGTTGTGTGGCCAGAATGACCTTGGGAGAGTCCAGTGACCTCCTCACCCGTCTCCTTACCTGTGACTTGGGAGTACTGCCACATGCAGAGCCACACAGCAGGGGGCCTACAGGATAGCCCATTGGGCACTGCCTGGCACTCCCTGAGCACTGCACACCAGTGCTCCTTGCTGGGGTTTTTTGTTTCTTTGTTTAAAGATTTTATTTATTTATTTGTTTGTTTGTTTGTTTGACAAAGAGAAAAACAGAGAGGGAACACAAGCAGGAGGAGTGAGAGAGGGAGAAGCAGGCTTCCCCCCTGAGCAGAAGGCATATGCTTAAGGACTGAGCCACCCGGTGCCCTCCTTGGTGTTTTTTGAAGAACTATTAGTTCAAAGGGAAAAATCCAGGGCCATTGTTTAAATATGCTTTCGTTCTTTTTCACCACCTCATAAAGACGGATGCAAAGGGTCTGATGAGGAATGAGAGGGAAATCTGAACATAGCTGGAATAACTTCAGTCTTTGCCAAAAGTGTAAGAAGCAAAGAGCTAGCATATTAACCGTTTCTGATATTTCATAGGGG